>CAJNJA010070930.1:7026-20341 GCA_905231915.1 Symbiodinium necroappetens | reverse complement strand
ACTTACTACTTACTACTTACTCCTTACTACTTACTACTTATTACTTACTACTTACTACTTACTACTTACTACTTACTACTTACTACTTACTCCTCTACTACTACTACTACTACTACTACTACTACTACTACTGTGAAGAGACATCGAGGCATTGTACAATTTCACTAAGAGCTATGTTACCACCTGTACAGCCCTGACCTTAGGCGGGCATAGCCCACTAAGGAAGACCGAAGCGTAGGCGAACATAGTTCGCTATGCGGAAGTCATCAAAGCTCAACATATCGGCGCATGGCCCAAGAACACAAGTGATCAGCACTCGGTATCCGCTTTGCTTGCCATAGCCAGTGCGTACAGCCTTGCTGCAAAGACCGCGACAGACGTCGTCTGGAGCTGCCAAAAGGTCGGGAGCGAGTGAAGCTGTGAGGGAATTTGCCACGTTGGAAGCCCAAGCTCAACTACTACTACAAGCTCATCTGAGGGGAGCAAGGTTATACGGCATAGCGTATACCAGACCCTCACGCAGGTTATCAGCCGTAGGCTCTGCCTACCAACGACATCGACTCCGTGATGCACACAAAGTATGACATCAGGATCAAGTGCAGACACAACCATGACCTTTGGTGCTGAAGTGGCAACGCCAGCAGCAGGTGAGTCTACTGCCGAANNAACCACAGAAGAGGAGAACAAACCACAAAGTCAAGCAGCATCATCATCGTCAAGACAGAGAGCAATTTCGTTGCCAAAGACGAGCTCGCAAACGCGATCATCGTCTACCAGTCAAAGTACCAAAGCAAGCGAAAGAAGGCCGTCCAAGTCCGTTATACAGACTCATCCTACCATCAAGAAGGTGAAGGATCGTGAGCCTCTCAGTAGTCCTGAACAACCCAAGTCGAGATCATCGTCAAGGAGCAAGGCACGAAGAGCGTTACAGGACAGACAAGAATCACCGTCTCCTATTTCAAGGCGATCCGCCGGGACGACACCTCCGTCACAGACGAAGGATGGAGCCAAGTCGAGCCTCATAGAGGGCGACGCGGCAGATATTGCATTGGACAGGGAGATACGAAGTCAAAAGAGAAGATTGCCATCTGGTCTTCTAGTGTTGAACCTGGTCAGCCATCCGCATGCCACCAGTCACCGTCTTATCGAACAGCTCATGCATGCAGAGGAGAAGATGAAGATTGCACATCAAGAGGATGTACAACGTCATGAAGAAATGGTGATGGGCCTGGTCGCAAGGATGGAAGAAATGGTTCAGGAAGATCAAGGATCAACTATCAGGATCGAACAACTTGAATGTCAACGTGATCTTTTGAGCAACACGGTGGGTCATGTGAATCAAGTCCACCAGAAGGTGCTCGACGATCATCAGCGGAGCATTGGGAAGATTGAAGCAGCCAGTCATGCCCAACATAAACGTGACGAAGAGTTGACCACATCACTACATCAAGAACTGATGCAACTTCGAAGTGACGCTTGCACATGCTTTCACCAACGTGGAGCAACAGGCGCAAGGCGAAGGTCAACAGTTGGCGATGGAGTACCAGAAACTTGTGGGCGAACTCAACCAGAAAGCGCATGATTCCCTTCAGTTCAAAATGGAGGCTTCGCAGAATTTATCTACGATTGCCGTCATGAAGGAACAGATGGATTTGCTGAAGAACGAAGAGAACGCAATGCGTGATGAAGCAAATAAGAGGATGTCTTATTTGGAGTCAGGTGTGCAAGAACTTCGAAGTACGCTGGATCGTGAAGAATTTGCGAAGTCGGAGACCATGCTACGATTGCGACAAGTGGAAATGCTGCATGGAGACCATGCTACGATTGCGACAAGTGGAAATGCTGCATGGAAGTGATGGTGGAGCTTCGCCGTCTGCCCTTCACAGCGAAGTCGGTGAGCTACGTCGTCAACTCAAGCAGCAAGAACTGCTCCAAGCACGTAGTCAACAAGCATGGAGGCAGGAGATCGAAATGGCCCGACGGCAACAACGTTTCATCACAGCAGTCATCGAGTATGCCTTTGTCCTCCAAGACTTCTGATGCGGGATGGGAGTATGTACAAGGTCAGGGTAGTCAGAAAGGTATTTCATATCCTGTAGGCAGTGAAGTGCGATCCCCTGAAGTCAATTCTCCCAACTTACCAAGCCCCGTAAGTCGAAGCAAAGTGACATCCGAAGAGCAGAACGCTGCACCGTCGATCGTGCAGGATGCTGATATGGGTGGTCTTGGTGGACCATCAGCGCCGTCCAACGCCGAAGACGTGCAGGATTCCTCTCAGTTTCGAACATTTCTTGCAAGCGGAGGTTATGGCGCAGGAGGAGCAGACGCTCGACAATCAGAACGAGCGAACATCTTCCGTGGCGCACAGCTCCAGGATCTTCTTAAGATGCAAGGAATGTGGAGACAACCCATGCCATCGTCGTCTTCCTCGAGATCACAACCAAATATCTTCAAGGAGAACGACGATAATGGTACGGACAATCTGATCACACGCCTCATCGCAGAAGACATCAGAGAAGCTGATGAAGAAAGAACACAAGATCGAGAACGATGGAGGAGATTGGAGTCCGAACAACAAGCACGCATGGATGAACTTCGTTCTGAGCTACGACATGCCAGAGACAACGAAAACAGGTTACGTGGTGATCGTGAATATTGGAGGCACGAAGCCGAATATTATCGTCAGGAACACCAGCAAGGAGGAGGTGACGATGAAGGCGAAGAGGAAGAAGAAGTCACGCCTTCGGAATCGCCTACCAACCTCGGCCCGCATGGACCTGGTGGTGGTGGACCTGGTGGCGGTGGCGGCGGTGATCCAAAGAAATCGCCATCACATCACAGTGGACCAAAGGGGGGTGATCCTCCAGGACCGCCTTCTGATTCAGGCAGCGGCGCAGCCGACGTCACCGAAGTCAAGATATCCAGAAGGGAAGCCGACAAAATTGTCGTGCCGCCATTCCCAAGAGTGACTCATCTTGACAGCTGGAAGTCACACTGTATTGCCAACGTCCTCGGTGCTTGTGCAGATCCTAATCACGAGGAATGGATTGCTTGGATCAGTCCTGCGTTCAAGACTGACCCGGACATTGAAGGCATGAAGGATTCTGGTCATCTCAAGTACAAGAGCATTGACATCAAATTGGGTATTGCTATGACAGCTATGCTCAAGGCCGCTGGTGACGCTGCCATGGATCTTTACCTGGATGTGAACCGCAAGGCGAACAAGTACATCAGGGAAAGCAACATATTGATCAAAGGAAGGCAGATCATCGCGATGATGTACGAAAGTTTTCGTACCAGGGATTGTTTGGATATGGTCGTTACTCTTGAGTACCTCATCAAGCTGCAGTACCAAGGTGATCAGCATATGAGCGTGTTCAAGCAAACGTGGTTGGAGTGTATTGACCGAATGCGACCAGAGGATGTGCCATCTGACAATGCATTGCGCGACACCCTACACTCGAAGATCAAAGAATCGCCTGCGCTGAAGATGGAACTTCTCGTCCACTACGACATGCTCCAGTATGACGACCCGAAGCGATCATACCAAACACTGTTGCACCTGATCGACCGCTGCATCCAGAAGCAACGAGAACAGAAGATGCTGAAGCAAACTCAGGTCGGATTGCAGCAGATGATCCAAGGCAAGGACCCGTTATCGACAATGGCTGCGAAGGCGAAAGGATCGGAAGCAGCGACTCCCGCTCCAAAGAAACCTACGAAGCCGCCGAAGAACGAAGAAGCTGCACCTGTACTTCCTCAAGGCAAAGCCAAGGCACATGCCAAAGCCAAGGCTGGAAAAGAAAAAGGCAAAGGTAAAGGGAAGGGCAGGGACAGATCAGAATCGGTCGAAGCCAAAGCGAAGATGAAGCATATTCGTTGCAGGTTCTTCTTTTCCGAAACCGGCGAATGCAGAAATGGGGACAAATGTCCATACAGTCATTCAAAGAAGACTCCGGAACGTGGTCGTGGTACAACACCAGATCCTCGACGTGCGCCATCCAGAAGTCCTTCAGCTGGTCAAGGGGAGAAGGAATGTTTCCAGTACAAGAAGTATGGATCCTGCAAGCGAGACAATTGCCCATACAAGCACGTCGACCCTGCTACGCCCGCCGAAGGGAAACCTAAGGCGAAAGCCAAGTCGGAGGCCAAGAGCAAGGCAGAAGCCAAGCCAGATCCGCAAGGGAAGAAGCGGCCTCGCCCAGCAGCTCCGGCCATCCAACTGCGCAGAGCTTGGAACCCGCTAGCACCAGCCATTCAGAAGCGCATCAATAACTACGACGACGACGTCTCAGAGCGCTCATCGTTGGACAGTGATGCTGATTCTGATTGCTCGACTGACGATGAACCGGCGATGAACGCGACATCTATCAAGAAACGGGATAGGGGGACGTCGTCCACTATGCCCAAAGGAAAGGAAAAGGTGTTGTTTGCAGCCGATGTTCGATTTCAATCGTCAAAACCGAGACGTTCCTACAAAGATCGAGGTGATAGAGTCGTCAAGGTGAACGTCGACGCTTTCAAAATTACAGCAGGCTGAATGAACTGGGATTCTCCATGCACAAGGCACGCCTGAAGGCACAGATGACGAGTGACATGGTTCATAACGACAGACCAGGTGATCGACATGTATATGTGCGAATACCAGGATCTGACAGAGTGCGAGAAATTATCTTTTACGATGGAGAGGATGAACTACACGAGTACGACGTGTCACCAGCAGAGACCAAGAAAGTCAAGAACTTCAGCATCGTCACATGCATGGCGCAACCAACTTGGATAAGGTCGAAGATCAAGTTTCTCATGGACACAGGGTGTGGTCATGACTTGATTTCTCAACGCAAAGTTGAGAAACATGGCTTGGAAACATTGGTGAGTGATGAAGCTATCTCGTTTCAAACGGCGAATGGCGTCACCAACACGGATTTGATATCCAATTTTCAGACTGAGTGATTTACGGAACCAATCAATGCGTATGTCCTTGATGACACGCCATCAGTGTTATCTGTGGGGAAGCGATGCATGAAGCAAGGGTATGGATTCGTTTGGCCACCAGGTGAAAATCCTTTCATGATCAATCCGGATGGCAAGCGCATCTCGTTGTTCGTCAGTGGTGATATACCATATGTGCGGGCTGGAAGCCAGCAATCAGTGGCACACGATGACGAGGTGGCAGCCACATCAAATCCATATTCGACCGAGGTAAGGAGGAAGATCCCGAGGATGCGTTGAATGCTGCAGCCGCCATTACGGACGCCGCTCCAGGTGAGGAAGGAGAGCCCGACGGCATAGCCGAGGAGTATTCTCCGGACTTTGAACCTGACGCAGTACCTGGCGAAGAAGTACCAGCAGACGAAGCAGGAAGACCTCCCGATCCTCCGGACGAAGGTGACGAGCATGCACACGACGAGGATGATGAACGAGAGATCGAAGTGGAAGGAGAAGAAGCACCAACACGCAAAGCAAAAGTTGGAACTCTGAAAGCAGAAGCCAAAACTCTTGCTTATTTGTGCACGCATCGTTATCGGAATCCTTATTGCGAAGCATGCATTCGTGCCAAGATGAAGCATTACAAGACAGTTCGTGGAGCATTCAAGAGAGAACTCAAAGCGTGGGGGGGACCTTATCACCTTTGACTTCTTGGATATGCGAAGAGCTGCAGACATGGGTATCGGGAACGACGATGAAATGAGGGAAGTGTTGGTCGTTCGTGAC
This sequence comes from Symbiodinium necroappetens, assembly GCA_905231915.1. NCBI lineage: Eukaryota > Dinophyceae > Suessiales > Symbiodiniaceae > Symbiodinium > Symbiodinium necroappetens. The sequence goes on along the minus strand of CAJNJA010070930.1, from coordinate 14,626 downwards.
GTTGCCACAAGAGTCAGTGCAGCGATTCCCACTATGTCAAGGTATACCGAAGACGTCGTGGAAGCATTGAAAAGATTAATTGGGAGGAGAAAGGTCAAGCTTGCGTACAGCGACGTGGCGCCGGAATTCGACGCTGCCATGGCGCAACTGAAAATCCCCATCGATCATTCTCTGCCAGGATTGCCAAAGAACAATTTATTGGCCGAACGAACAAACCAAGAAGTGATCAACACCGTGGCTACCTCTCTATTACATGCAGGATTACCGGCGCAGTATTGGCATTTTGCACTAGTCACTAAACTGTGTCACACACAACCTGAACATCGAGGATGTCGAGGGTGACGGTGATTCAGCTTGGAAAAGGATGACTGGTGAAGATTTCAAGGGGAAAGCCATTCCGTTCGGTGCAAAAGTATTCTTCAAACCGACAGACACAAGGGACAAGACGTACGCCGGAAAGTTCGATCCGAAGGGCATCCCAGGAGTTTTCGCAGGATATGTCATCACTAATGGACAACAATGGTCAAGAAAGTACAAAGTCTGGGACATGGCCGAGTTTGCAGGTGTCAACCTTTCAATGGACGCTGCAGTATCTCGAAAACTGGCTCAACCGTATTTGACTGAAGTGGTGGTGTTACCTGAAGAATTGGTATTCCCATTGAAGGATGAGTACGAGCGTATGAATTCCACCTTGGCAGGTCTGAACGACAACAGCAGATTACAAGGAAAGGAGATCAAAGACAGGGGGGATGATGACCGGCCACATGGTGGAGGCAATGACGATGACGACGATGATGAGGATGATGACTCCAAGGGGAAACCACCTCCAGAACCAAATGAGATTGACGACGGAACAGGAGCTGGAGAAATTCCGCTGGATGATTACTACACATCAGTCGATGCAATAGGTGACAAAATACTCGAACGTGATGAAATCGAGGCAGGAGCGCATCGCGCACCGCCATCGTCTTCCACTTTGAGGAGAACCGGTGAACCGACTGAGCATGATGATGTTGGACCATCGGGCAGATTGATTCCAAAAGGTGGAGAGGAAGATCCAAGGGAAATCATCCGAAGCTTGAAGAAGATGAAACTGGTTCCTGATGACATTGAGCATTGGGGTACCGGCACCAAGGGCGACGGAAAGATCTACCTCACCGATGACGGGGAAGCTTGCAAGATTGACAAGCACGGTGTTCCATACAAAGTTGGCAGTGATGGTAGACGTATCGTTCCATCCCGACGACCAAAGCATCTATATTCTCCGGAAGAGTGGGATAAGTTGGATGCCAAGGCGAAGAAGAAGGCATACAAGAAAGCCAAAAGGGAGAGAGCGAAAGACGATAAGAAATCCAGGAAGAGAGCCGCCGTGGGCAAGAAGCGAGTTGAGAAAGTGCTGGACAAGATGATCTTTCCTAAGATTGTCCAGTGCAACAAGATCGACCTTGAGTTGGGAAGCTCTTGTACAGAAGGTTGGGAATGGGCTCAAGAGTCTGCGCAACAACAACTGCAAGAGGAGTTCCTCGAGGACGTCGTACCAGCTGTACCTACCTGCGCTGTGTTCGATGAGGACTGGATACCTGCCATGACATGCACAACATCGGTTCAACCAAGCATCGAGACAAGAATGGAGCACATGGAAACTGTTTCAATGCCATGGTCACGCGTCCAGTCACCAGGAAAGAGATGATCAACAATCCGAAAGGAATCAAGCATTCATGAAAGAATGGAAAGGATTGTGGGATCAGGAAGTCCTTCACTTTTCTCAGACCCGGGAGTATGACGACGTGGTGAACGAAGCCAAGAAGAAAGGACAGAGAGTCCATATGGCTCGTGTACATGGATTGATATACGAGAAGAACTACCAGCCGAAAGAGGATGATCCGGCCAGGAAGTTTAAAGGTCGCGGTGTACTACTTGGTGATCAGGTCAAAGACCAGAACATGGAAGCCGCACTCTTCCAAGACCTCGGCAATTCACCAGCCACATTTGATGCGTCAAGGTGGGCTGACTATTATGGTTGCTTGCCAGGGTACGACGTGCAGATGGCTGATGCTATTCAAGCATACATTCAGGCTAAGCTGACCGGCACTCCGTGTTGGGTCGAGCTACCTGATGAAGCATGGCATCCATCAGCAAATCGTCACAAGTACCGGCGACCAGTTTGTCGTTTGGTCAAAGCATTATATGGACACCCAGACGCTGGAACCATGTGGGAGCAACACTGTCACACAGCAGTACAAAAAGTGGGTTTCAAACCTCTTGGAGAAGAGTGGCCATCGTTGTATTTTCATCCAGAGATGAAGCTGCTATTGGTGATCTACGTCGACGACCTCAAGATGGCGGGACCAACCAAACACCTGCCCAAAGGATGGAAGATGCTACGAAAAGAACTTCGTCTCGAAGAGGAAACACCATTGGGTCTATATTTGGGTCGCATTTCCAAAGGCGAAGCTGTCCTTCATGATAAGACGCCGGTGCGAACGGTCACTTATGATATGGAAACGTACCTGGACATGACAGTCAAGAAGTACTGCGAGGTCACAGGTTTCGATCCATCCAAATTCAAAACGATACCTTCGCCGAGTCCAGCAGAAGAAACAAAACATCATCCATCTCGGGCTCCGGTATGCAACGGACAAATTCATCGATGCACGTGGCGTGGACACACTATGCCTGTCGACGCGGATGGTCGGTTGCTTCCGCCTCCACCTATTCCAAAGGGCCCAACGGAAGAGGAAGTCACAGAAGCAAATCGAGGCGCCTTGGCACCTCAAGCGGCTAGCATCCTCATGAAATTGCTTTATGCCGCACGAATTTGTCGTTTCGACCTCTTGCGTAGCATCAACAACCTTGCGCGTAAGATCACCAAATGGACCAAGAAGGAGGACGCCTTGCTGCATCACCTCATGGCGTATGTGCAACAGTCCAAGCATCCAGCATCCTTTGATGATTGGATGGGTTGGGGACTCCTTAGGAGACTCATCCATCGGGCTATTATTTGCAGATGCGGATTATGCAGGCTGCGGTGAGAGCCTGAAGTCTACCTCCGGTGCCCATATGCACATTCAAGGTCCTCACACTCGCTTTCCACTGGCGGGGCTTAGCAAAAGGCAAGGCAAGGGTGCCTGAGTCACTCTACACCTGAAGCCGAGATTGTCGCGGCCGACTTTGCTATGACACGCCTTGGACTGCCCGCCATAACATTGTGGCGGCAATTAGGTGGCACAGACCCCAATTTCGTCTTCTATGACGACAACCAGACCATGATAGGAGTGGACGAACTGGCAAGAACCCCACTATGCGTCATCTTGAACGTACACATGGGATCTGCATTGGTTGGATGCATGCTATCTTTCAGGAAGGATATGTGTCGCTTGCCTACGAAGTCACCGCCAAGATGGCTGCGGATATTCACACCAAGTCCTTCAAGGATTCTGTGTCGTGGACGCATTCCTGCCAGCTGATCAACATCTTTCCTCCGGAGCAGATTGGATCGCAGGACATCATGGATCTGATGCGTGTTCAGGAGTGAAGTGCCCTGTTTTCCCTACACTCAGACTCCCATATTGCCGCAGGTGCTGTATCGCGCGGGTCTTTCGAGTAAGGAAGGTTTGCAGGAGCATGAATCGCGCTGTCATTCCGGATTCGCCGGTGAAGTTCGATCGCTATGTGGAACGGGCAGTATTTCAGTATCATCCGGTGCGGCCTGCTCTCATTGCGACGCCGGTGGTCGAGGACATCATCCAGACCACGGTGCCTGTCCCGGATGGTCGACACTTTGCGCGCACCCTGACGCCTGAGTGGCGTGCGGTGGTTGCCGCCCTTGCGCGCGCCATCCATGTGGGGTACCAGGGTTTCACATTGCCTCTTCGTTTCAATGGTCGACGCTTTCATGAGCCGATCAACTACATGGGATCGCCATTTTGGACACGAATCATCGAAGCAGTGTGGGAAGACATGTCCGAAAAGAAGAAAGAGCTCGAAGGGTATGGCAAGGCCATCGTCCCACATGTGACTGAATTTCAAGATTGTAGGGATGGTCTGATCATCGAGTTCTATGATGGTGCCAAAGAATTGGTGCACATGTACAAGGATGAGACGAACAAGATGAAAATGAGAATCAAGATCTTCGACACACCCAAGGAGGTGGCTATTTGGCATTTGGTCGCTCATTGGAGTGGACGAGGTGTGTTCCACAACAGGCAGAAAGATTCCGAGAACTCGGCGCTTTTCGTCGGTGCAAGCGTCCTGGGGGGTACATCGTGGCTCGACAAGAATATCGTCGAATCCAGCCAGAAGATCGAATTCCGCACCGATTACCCATGGGGGGAGGTCGTCCAAAGAATTGCCCTTGCTGCAGCCAAGTCGGGAACTCAGGTCATCATTGAAGTACCGCCCGAAGCCCAGGTTGCTGATACCAAGCAGTACCGGCTACTTTCAAATAAGCAGCTGTGGAGGCACAACGTCATCGACGGGTGCTCTCATGGACAACGACTTCTGGGTCACGACCATGAGAAATTGCCGCGTGTCAAGTACTGTAACAAGAAGTGGGAGTTCTTTTCCGCCAACACGGCGATGGAACATAAACCTACTGACGTGTGCAGGGCGATGCATAATCATGCTTGCGAACAGGATTATTCGGATCGGAGCAGCAAAAAGGTGAGAACCAGTCAAGTGTCCAGGAGATTGTTGCAAGTGTGGTCTTTCAAGGAAGGCGACGGTCGGCTGATCTCCATGCCTGTCAAGAAGCCCAAGAACGAGACCAGCGGTATAATCGTGCATTTCGGGCATGATGTCCCTGGCAACCAAAAGGGAAACAGCAGGCGCATGCACGTGCTGAACGTCGAACCTCCGAAAACTGTCGCTAAAGAAACCGAGCTTGTCGCGAAAATCAAGAAGTTATCTCATGGCAAACCGCTGACACCTGCGCTGTTTACAGCATCGCTTGTGCGATCAGGTGACGGGCTCAGTCCCAAGACTGTGTCCTCGGTGGGGGGTGAGGGTTCTTCGGTGAGAAAACTCAGCGAGTTCCGGGGAATTCTCAAGTTGCTAAAGCGTTTGATCAAAAGATTTTGTGAGTCGCCACACGTCTATTTTTCACTTGACATGCCGTCTACATGTTCGTGTTGGAGTTGGCCGGAATTCCATGCTCTTTTAGGGTCAAGGGGTTTCAAGGTCAAGGCCACCGAGTGTGCTGATGCTACAGGTAGATTGACTGGACGCCGGTGTGTGATTTCCAATTTCCTTGATTCGAAACGTGTTGAGAACAGGTTCTTGTCTTGCGCCGAACGCAAGGTCAATTGCAAGCTGAGTGACTGCATTCGTGAAGCATGGGCATCGGTTGCTTTGCATGTCCGCAGCGAGTCACGTTACAGTCCATGTCTAGGGAGCAAACACATGCATGAGAGTGATCATGATCAGCACAGTCAGCAACATGTTGGAGAGTCCACTGAGGCCTGTACTTCCAGGTCTCAACCTCGTCGCAACTAAGGACTGTACTGGCTGAGCGGGGAGTGTCTAGCCTCATAGAGGGAGGCACGAACCGCGAAGCCCTAGGGGGTAGGTGCGAATCCTTCGGATACCATCCGTCCCCGAGCCATGGCCACTTTCTCAGGACAACCTTTCAAATTTCAGAATGTTCCGCCTGCAAGACGTGTTTCCCTTGAACGGCTTTTGGAACACCTTGATACGGTTCGAGAACTTCCTTCGAGTCTTTGTCGAGAACCAGACCAGCAACCAAAGATTACCGAACAAACTCGTCGCGGATTTGGTGATTTCAAACAACAAAATTCATGACTGGGTGGGATACTCAGCTCCACCTCTCTTGATGGCACTGGTCTGTGTTGGCCAGTCCCCAGGAAGCAACAGCACTTCGCACCGGTATCGTGAGATGCTCAAGGCATGCGTCGAGGCAGCGACCACTGAAGTGCAGCAAAGAGCTTTCGGGGATATCACAAAGTTCGTCAAGAAGGCCGGCGAACTGATACACCAGGCAGTGAATGACAAAGCCCATCGTTTTCCTTTTCTAGGACAATATTTCATTGAAGGTGAAGTCGTCAAGAACAATGTCACCGCCGCTCTGGCCATTGTGGAAGAGGACAAATCAGGGATCAGGTTCAACCTGATGATTTCGGCGATTGGCACGGTCAATCACTCTTTCTTCTTCAACGAGGCGTACGTTGCAAACAACCGAGAAACATTGTCCGAAAGAGGATACATGGTGCGAGGGAACGATTGGTTCATCTTCTTCCAGGAGTGCTATGGCCGCATTCCAGGCACCATAAATGTACAAGATATGGACGAGGAGGCCTTGGTCAGACTTGCAAAGATGTCGGTTCACTTCGCAAAGTGCATTGGATACGGACTTAGGACCCACAATGCAGACATCGAAACGAACCACCACCATGCGGGTTCCCAAGGCGAAAGACCAAGATTTCTCGACATGTTTGATGTCGTCCTGATTGCGTGCAAGCCACCACCCGACGATATCGACGAGCCAATGGCATTCACCATCAGCTACTTCCAGGCCTATTTGGGTGCAATCAACTTAATGCGAGCCTATCTCCGTTACAGCGAGGACCCCAATGTCGGTCACTTGATTCGTGGGACCAACATGCAACGCACCGAACTTGGACAAACTGCCAAAGAGTACATCAAGCAATTGGTGGCAAAGTTCTCGGATTCTCAAGCTTCCGGAGGCTTGCAGTTGATCGAAAACTGCATCCCATTGGCGTGGAACCAAATGTATGTGGAGCAGGGGTACAGCAGTGAATGTTCCAAGAAGTGCAATTCAGCGAGAGTATGGGAAAGCACCATCGATGATCTTCTTCGAGAACGTCCGAATGATCGTCCGAATGCACTGATTGCAGGTGACAACAACTATCCTCCGAACCTCAGTGCACATCCTCAATGGGCGTACAATTCCGGTCGTATGGTGGTGGAATCTCAACGACAAACTCAAGCTCCGAGGGTTCAACAAGGACCAATGCATCCTGGACAAGTTCCGCTTAGTGAAGTATGGGGAGGAAATCCATGGGGTTCGAATGATGTCGAGAACATGGAGCCCCTGCCGAAAGCAACGCCAAGTCATGGACCCAAGCGTGCAAGAACAGATGTAAGGGCAGACTTGACGGGCCCATCGGGCAGTCAAGCGGCATCTTCGTCCACGGCACCTCCACCTCCACAACCTGAACAAGAACGTGGTGTCGAAAGCGATTGGGCTGAGGTTCCTATTCCAGACGGCGCAGTTGAGTATTCGTTCGAGTTCCTCAAGGAGGATATGCAACGATGCCGGGCAAAACTTGTTCACACACTGAATCATGGAGTCTCGGGGGGGGATGTGGAGGGGGGGGGATGCCATGGCTATTTAAGGGTAATTCCTGCGCTATTTTAGTCAGAGAATAATCCTGAAATAGAGCTTGAGCATCCCGAGCAGGCCGCGGCAACAAACGTGTCTTCTTGAGAAATACTGTTTACCCAAAAATAACCCAAAGATAAGCCCCAAATGCGCCCTATTTTTGGTTTATTTTGGGGTTATTTCTGGGTGATTTTGAAGTTATTTCTGGCTTATTTTTGCAACGCTATTTCGGGCTTATTT
>CAJNJA010070919.1:0-22205 GCA_905231915.1 Symbiodinium necroappetens | reverse complement strand
CACCCACCCACCCACACCCACACACACACACACACACACACACATACGGACACACGGGCACACAGAGTGCGACCTGACTGGTGCTTGTTTCCGGACCGTGCAGCACTGCTTTTTTCTGGGTACGGAATGGAACTGTAATGCTTTCTGTTCTTGCTCAAAGGTTTCTGTTGCTGTGTTCGTCTTGTTCCTGCGGCAAGCACGGGGCTCCTGCTTTGTTTGCTTTCACAGTGTTTCCTGTCTCCCGGCAAGCGAGCTGCGAGTCCTGCTAGGCCATCTTGGCCAACCCACCCTTTGTGCCAAACCCGGAACATACGGCAGCAGCGGCAGGCCCGATGCCGTTAAAGGGCCCGGCCATTTCAGATGCGCAGCTAGATCCTCGGTAGAGTCGAGAACTGAGGTTTCATGTTGGTCATGTCGAGCAGAGGCATGCGATGTTTGTGAACACATGTCTGACATCCCTGGGCAGCTCCACTCTACTCGGGAGCTGGGTGCGATGGCGAGGCCAGAATGCTTTGGCTTTTTAGCACTGTCTCTCACAGCAGCTGGATCCTGAGGCCGTCCACCGAGCGATTTTTGCCAAAGCTTTGCATCTTCTCAGCAATGGAGGCAGGGGACAAGCTGCTGACAAAACCACAGCAGTCCCTGCAGATTTGCTTGTGAGACAGGCTATTTGAGCACTGTCGCAGAGGTGCCCAATCCAGAGAGCCATGGTTGTGCATGCACGCGCATCTTGTGAGGCTTGTTCCAAGGTTTTGTCTGGGCCAGCATTACGAGTCTGCCGAGCAATGACGTCCAAGGAGCTTGGCCACGCGGGTGAAGGACTGGATCGAGGAGGGGCAGGCAAGAATGATGTCCAATGATATCGATGCTCATGCCAAGCAACTGCAAAAGCTGCATGCTGCCTCCCGCCCTTCCCTTTCTCCATGTAAAGGCTGAAGATGCTGTACGGCCAGACATGACTGCCACCTGGCATGCTAAATACGAAGCTGCCGGCGACAAAATTAGTTCAAGAATACTGACCATACTGACCGAAGCCAGCATGTTTTTTTTGGATATCAAGGATGCCAAGCATATCATAAACTGTGCATGCCGCCATGGCTCTGAAGGTGAAGGTGTTTACCGGCAAGCGAGTTCCTGCAGAGGAGTACTGGAGAAGTGCCACGCAGGAGTGCCTTTTGAACCCTGAGCCTGAGCACCCTGTTCTAGGTCTCAATGCTGGTGTAGAAAGTCAATTATTGGAGAGTGTTTCATGTTGAGCTGGTAGAAAGTGGAAGTGCAGCATGTTTGTGGCTGAGCTGGAACAATGCAGGAGCGCTCGGAGCTCGAGCGGCGGAGCTACGCCGAGGGCCTGCGGGCCGTGGGGGTTCACTGCATGGCAGAGGCTGGCTGTGGGTACTTATGGTCTGGTGGATCGAATGTGTCAGCAATAAACAATAGAATTCTCGGGTGCATGGCTGTCCTGCCCTGTCTCTCATGTCTGCTCTCTGCCTGTCTGCCTGGTTTGGGTCTGACTGCTGTCTGTGTCCATGTCGGTCTTTTCGTGATTTTTCGTGCATGCCCATCGTACATGCAAGTTAATGGCGTGCAGCATTGCCGCGAAATCAACATGTCCACAAACATTGACACCTTGGTCTAGCAATACCGGCACACGACGGCGTTGTGCACCGGCTCCAAGAAATGTAGTGTAGCACACGTGTGTGCGCAGTAACACACGCTAACGGCGACCGCCGCTAGCACTCCGGCTCGACGATTGAAAGCTTTTGCTAGGATCCTCTTGTCGCCAAGTCCTCGACGACCATCCCCACCAACGCGATGCCGGCGCGAAGATCACCCTCTCAGGTGCCGGCGCAGATGCAGTCGCCTGTGGATGGACTCCAAGAGAAGGTGACGTCGCCTCGGCGAGATCCGGCGAGCGCTCGACACCGACACCCTGGCACCAGACGAGGCGGCGAAGCTGGCCGGCCGGAAATCCTTCCTGACCCAGGCAGTGGCGACCAAACCCGTCTACTCAAGAGCGGCCTGACGTCATCTGCCGCGGATTCAGCCAAGGTTCATACCCTATGACCTCGGCCATGCCGAAAATTCTCTCTGCCGATGCCTTCTTCACGGACGAGCTAACGCGCAAGACATGTACCAGACGGCGGCGGCCGCACAGGAGAGCCTCCAAAGGAAGGGGGTATGTGCTCAGGCTCGGCGGAAGGGTGTACCACGACCACGGCGTGGTACCGGCATGGTTCGTGAAACTGTTTCGGCGAGGAAGGCCAACATCTACATGCTGGAGGTCTTCGCCCAGCTCGTCGCCTTCGTCACACCTTTGGAGCTCGGCTGCTTCAGTCGATCGTCGTATTCATCGACAACACGGCGTGACAGACAGCACTCACCAAAAGATATGGCACAGATCCGGCAGTGAACGCTATGATCTCGGCGTTCTGGTCCGTCGAGGCACACTAAGACGGGCTCGTCGAAATCGAGAGGGTCCCCTCCAAGGCCAACGTCGCAGCTGATCGCTTAGGCGACTGCCATGATCACTGGCGAACCCTGACTGCAGGGGTGACTCGCTCACATTCGACCGCTAGACAGCTGACTCAGTTGATGCGCTTCAATGAAAAACTAAGGACGCCGTCTTCCGACCGAGCACGACCAAGGTATGAGACTGGGTACACGGCCCCATCGGCGGAAGAGGCCCGCAACATGTTTGCCCGGGCGGTCAGCGACCTGGAGTATGCCACCAAAGGTGCAGAATCGGCCAGTCGTTCCACCTGTTTCCTGCCGAGCGGCGTGATACAGAGCTTCATCCAAACGACGAAAAAGAGATCCGTCGGAAGAGTGCAAAATTAGAAGAGTTTTGGATTTTTGAAAGATTTGGCATCGGAAGAGGACAGCTTTGGATCAATGTCAGGCACAGTGCTACGTGTGTTGGGTAATGTCGAGCAGCTTCTGGGCAACCATCGCTAATGCAGTTACGCAGTATTAGAATTATTAGAATCAGTACAGTACACCGTGTGTGCCGTGACGGGAGCGATATATTATGCTTATTTTGTGCTGTTCCAACGAGTGCAGACATTTTCCGGACATATCTTTGTCACATAATTGGCAGCACATGAAGGCAACAGCTTGTCCGTGGCCCGGTCGTCGCTAGCGGTTAGCGGCTAGCATGTGCTGACAGGCACTTGTGCTTGCGCGACATGACGGGAGAAGTGCTACTCGTCCATAGATGCATCATCCTTGAAGGACGTTTTGGCTTTTCTTTAACCTACAGATAGATCTGAGGAACTCAGCCATGACGCCGGGAGTGTGGTGATTGCTGACAACGTGCAACGCGACCAGCTCTGGGTCGATGACGAGTATCTGCGCACTCGTGTGGCACTCTGCTTGTTGCCCAGTTGATGTAAACCAGGGAAAACGACGACGAAAGGAGTGGCTGGAAAGGCATCCGCCATATTCCAGCGAGCTTTGCAGCGGTATCGTTCCGGAACACAGCGACGGAAGCCGGGACCGACGAGATGAGATGGCAGAGATCCCTGGACAACAGCGGATTGCCAGGCTTCGAGCATGGCTGCTGTTTTGGTGTGTGCCACTGACTATCTGGCACCCGCTGGTGGATGCGGCGAGTGTTGCACGCTTCCGCAGCTGTGAATGTTTGCCAGATGCAAGATCACGCTTAGCTGATCTTGATGCCACAATCGGGCCTTTCTCATGCATGCTCATCAGGTCGTGGGCCTTCGCAAAGATGGAGCAGAAGATTGATGAACTCATGGTCTGCTCCCCAGAATTACCCCTTATAATTTTTCTATAAAGCTGGGATGTGCCCTGAACATCTTTGCAGCTTGCGCACGTCTGAGGCTGTTGTGGCCCAGGAAGCTCGTAGCCCAAGCATTGTGAAGCTGCTTTTTTTAGGGTCGTAGGGGCGCAGGGAAGAGGCAGGGTGGTGGTGGGCTTGCCTGCCTGACATGCCTGACGAAAACTTGGACATGTTTTCGGTTCAAAGGCTGGGCCACTGGAGTTTCATTGACAGGCAATTTTCTGGCCGCTGCCTTGTGCTGAAGATGTTCGTTACCAGGGTATTGCAGCCAAGCTTCCAAGTTCTCATTTACAAGCACCACTCACCGCCCCGCACAACCTGGACCCCAAGCCTTTGCAGCCAAGCTGGTCAGCAGCCTGATGCTCTGTGCTTCCTCACGCGGCGCTGAGCTGCAAACTGCTGATGGCCACAAACAGGATGTCTGCATGAGCTAGAGCTGTAATTTTGTTGGAGGATGTAGGGGTTTTCAAAACTTCCAGGCAGTGTTCAAAGCTTGCATACGGTACTTCGAGAATGGTCGGAAATACGGCGAGCGCACATTCTGGAGGCAGTCGCGTTGGAGCAACCTGGAAGAGCTGCACCAGGAGGGGCACGGCATCAGTGTGAATGCATGGGTGTCGGGTTGAGCGGTTTGGCGAGTTTAGGGGAGAGCGGGATTGCTTTCTTTGCGCCGCAGGAGGATTCCAACGAGGCAACGGAGAATTTGCTGCAGACAAGATATCAACCGTTCTCGTTACTTTCCTACCGTGTCGCCGTGTGCAAGGTGGAAGCCGGACCTCTGAGCTCATTGCCGGTGCCGGGCTTTTGGACTTTGCATCTAGAAGGGAGGTTTAATCAGACTCCGGAAAAGAACAGTTGATTCATGTTGAAGCTGCCGGAGCTTGCCATCAGCCTGGACTGCATCGAACACTCCGCTCTTCCCATGAGCCTTTGCAGGCATGCTGGCATGCTGCAGGTACTCACAGCGAAGCTGTTGGTCGAAGTACTCGTAGATTCTTCTGATGCCACCACCTTTCAGACCAACATCGATGCCAGGACCTCGGAGGACATGCCCGCCATACAAGGTTCTGCTGTCAGATCGAACTGGGCGTACCACTTCCTGCAGCCATTTGGCAAGAAGCGCCGGACAGCCTGTCTCCCAAAGGGAGACGGGCTCAGATAGTTGGCAGGTGAGAGTCTTTTGCTCATGCCGAAACCGACGGTGTGGGCTGAGGACATAGATCAGATCCTGCGTGTTATATCCGAAGAGCAAGCCCAATTGCTGCAGCTCGCGGAGGAACAACATGCATCGTTCTCCATGTCGGTGCAGTTGGCTTTCGCTAGGATGGAACGGTCGGATCTCCTCAGTCGTGGAGGATTTGGAAAGCGAGGGCGTGCGCTGTGCGCCACAAGTCCTTGTGACTTGTGTATCGCGGAGGGGAATGATGACGACACGCAGGAAGTGTTCCAAGATGTCCCTGACCAGACAGACATGCTGTCGTGTGACGATTTGGCTGCACATCAGCACAGCTCTAGTCTTCGAAAGATAGATTCCACGTTCAGCGTCCCATCTCCGTCTAGGGCAAAGTCCAAGAAATCTGCGAACTCGAAGCCAACGGCAGAAGATTTACTTGGCCTGGACAACTTCATCGATCGAAGCAAGGCCTGGACAGATCTGCTGGCAGGCATGCTGGTGCTGATCAACTCCTTCGTGATGCTTGCAGCTCGGCTGCACAGAGTTGCAGATCCAAACTTCTGCGAAAGCGAATGATAATGACGACAGACAGGTCGCGTTGCGTTATGTATCGTTATGTCGCTAGCCAGCGCCGATCTCGCCAGGTCGAACTGGAGGTTGAAGGACGAGCTGTCGGAGCTTTGATAGGTGTGGCCGGGGCGGATGTGTGCGCATACGTGAGAAGCTCACTTGCACCTGCCTGCAGGCATGGGGGAGGGTCCGACGCTCAACGACGTGTCTCCGCTCTTTCGGACTTTGGCGACTTGCCTGGCGAAAAAGGTCACTGAAGAGTGACGGGGATCCCCAAACAAAACTCAGCTGGGACTGCCTCAGAAACTCACGGTCGGGAAGGGATTCCCCCTTCAAGAGTTATCCAAAGCGGGGCTCAGTTGCGCTTAGTGCTACACACAAACCTGCATTGTTGACTCAAGGACGCGATTTTTGTCTTCGTGTTTCTGGCAGAGCTTTTGCTCCGAATCTTTATGGAAAAGCTTCAGTTTGTCCGTGATGTGGCGAACTGGTTCGACACATTACTTGTGATCGCGGGCCTAGTGGACATGTTCGTCATTCTACCGATGAGTGCCGCTTGGCAAATGGGAGCTGGACACATGAGGACACACTGTAAGCCCAAGTTTATGATACGGCTCGTGCTTGCTTTTCCAGACCTTGGGAATCTCCTGTCTTGCCGAGGATGGAGCAGAAGGTCAGAACATTGTCATGCTGCGCATGGTCAGGGTGTTGAAGTGTGTTCGCGCTATCCGCTTGGTCCGAACCTTCCGATTCTTTCGCGGCTTGCGGCTTCTCGTCAAGGCCTGCTACTGCTTCCTGCCCTCCCTGGGCTGGAGTATGGTGTTGTTGTTGGTATTTATGTGGATGGGAACCTTGGTTTTGGGCAACTTGCTGCAAGACTTCATCACCGACCCTTTGAACAACTTCGATGACAGGGTGTGGATCTGGAATCGGTACGGGACGGCTTACCGCGCCATGTACACCCTGTACGAGATCCTAGACTTTGCCATTGGGAATTGAGTGTTAGAGTAGCTCATGTGCTTTTTTATTCTGCATGCTGTTTGCATCGCTGGCATGAGTTGAATGTCGTATAGAAATTTTGGCCAAGCTGCTTGGCAGAGGGAACCTGTCTTCCTTGCGCTGTGACATGTGACATTCTTTCGCCTGCTGAGATACCGGATTCCGAGTGACTCTTCAGGGCTTTCGAGAGATGTGCCACTGCCTCCTTCAGCAGTCGTGCAACATTGCCTCGCCACGAAGCCCAACTGGGAGATGTCGCTCCCTACCTCTGGCTTTCCCTATACTTTCGGCAATAATCACACGGCTCAAGACTGGGTTTGGCTTGGAGTGTATGAATCCAACGACTTGGCTTACCTTCTATAAAGGTTTGCCACACTTTCTCTGCAACCTGAACACGGCACCATTCATCTCCGGAGCTCTTCGGGGGCAGTCCCCCAGGCGGATTCAACAACCCCCGGTCACTTTCACTACTTCCGAAGCAGAGAGCATGTCAGTAAGGATGCGGCCAAAGTGCCAATAGAAGCACAGTCACAACGCAGGACAGCAGGGAAGCGGGTCAGACATCAGTAGGCGCTTGCGCGCCCGAGCACGGATGGTGCCCATTTGCTTCAGGGTCCTGAGACGTGGGTTAGTACACGGGTTGCCATCAGATCAGCAGTCTTACGTCGTTTGGCAATCAGAGCATCGCTAATCTGAAGACGAGTGTTGCGAGCAATACCGGCATCGACTGATCTAAGGATCACTTTTGCAGGAAATTGGCCCACCAGCGCAAGACCTGTGCTCGAGAAGGTTAACCAAGCCTATGTCATCTTCTTCCTCATCTATATCACGATAATAGTTTTTGCTGCCATTAGAGTGATATCAGCAGTGTTCTTGAAAGACACTCTGGAGGCAGCTCGGAATGATGACGAGACATTGGTCATCGAGCGCCTGCGAAACAAGCAGAAGTATGTACAAAAATTACAAGAGGTATTTCATGCAATCGGAGGATCAGTGGACGGATTGATTACAGAGGAGCGGTTGGCATCTATCCTGGAAAGTCCGAAGGCACTTGCCTATTTTCAAACGCTGGATCTGGACGTCACTGAGACTTCGGCACTCTTCAGTTGTCGCCTCATTTGCGTAACGGCTTATTAGTTGAAGATTCCTGTGTTACGGATCACAGGTGTCAACGTCCGTGTTGGCTGTGTCCTCCGAGGTCTTTTGGATAACGGTGATGGCGAAACTTGGCCTGAAGAGGGAGTGGGATTGACTCGGATTGACGGCATGAAGTTTGTAAAGCAGCCGCAGCTTCAGACATCCCATCATTCAAGCTTCTCGAACTGGCACGGCTTTTGGTGTCCTTTAGCCCATGAGATGGCTGGTGTGCTTGGTGGTGCCCAAGGAGATAACGCAGGAAGAGTTCATTGATGGCGTCCTGATCCTTGGCCGTTGTTTGAGCATGGCGACGTCCCGCTGACAAGCCCAGCTTGATCATCTGCGTGAGAGGGTGACTTTCCTGTGAGATGGCCCTCATGTGCCAAGGCGATGCAAAGGGCCAGCCTGAAACTTACCAAGCTTCCGGACGAACGTGGGTAAATGCTCCATTTGTGTTACAGAAGGTCGGTATGCTTTCAGGTGCTTCGACTGGCTGCACTTGCAGGTTTCGTCTCACTGATGTAGGCAAGGGAAAGTGCTGCTTGGCAGATGGACTATCCTCCCGAGGCCCGGGCTATCGACCAAGTTGCACTCCGCGCAGACCTGAAGCAGATGGATGCGAAGATCTCTCAGACGCTTGTTTTGGGGATGTACAATGTGCAAACAGTTTTATGGTGTCTTTCGTATGCGTCAGCCTTTTATCCTGCTTTCTGAGTTTCAGTTGTGCTCATCACATGGCGCGCTCCTTCGGACGATTATGCGCGCACACCCAACTCGCAACAGCTACCTCAACTTGGAAAAACAGAAATTCCAGATGAATGCGCGATGCCTGTGAAGCCCTTGTAGTGGTTTCGGCAATCGATCTGCTTCCACACGTTTTGAAAACACAAGCATGCACAAGCTGTTGGTGGGCGAGCACCAATATTGCAAGCCGACTTTATGCTGGAGACTGCAAGCTGCGAGCAGAGACACAGGCCACAGATCAAAACGCAGCAGCACTGCCACATGCGTGTGAAACGCCCCAGACTGTGAGCGT
The DNA here is from genome assembly GCA_905231915.1 of Symbiodinium necroappetens. Lineage (NCBI taxonomy): Eukaryota > Dinophyceae > Suessiales > Symbiodiniaceae > Symbiodinium > Symbiodinium necroappetens. The sequence continues at coordinate 13,487 of CAJNJA010070919.1, read as the reverse complement.
ATAGAGATGTCTCATGCATGAAATGAACGAGAGTAGACACGTCAAGTATTTCGGATGCTGATTTGGGGCTGTGAGGATCACTCGTGCCCTGAAGCTGCCGAACCCTCGCTCCGAGCTTGAGGGGGCGTGAGGCGTGAGGCTGGAGATCAGGCCGGAGCCATGGCTTTCGCGAAGTGGGAAGAACCCACTTCTTGTACACTCTCGTCGACTTTGTTTCACCCAAGTTGGACTGAGCCATCGTGAAAAAAGCATCATTGGTGCCCCTGTGGTTTGCGGACTGGAACACTTGCCGGATTGAACAGGCGTCGCTGTCCAGCGTGCTTTTCTGTGTGCATGAGATCTTTTCAGCCGGAATGTGCCTACATAGTTCCCAAGGATGTACAGCTCGACCTGTGCTACAGCATCAGTCCCAAAGAAGTGGCTGAAGCTCTGCACAATTTGTAACTCGGCTGCGCGACATCCCAAGCCCAACTCCAACTTCGACCGACTAAAAGGAAGGGTTTTCGTTCAACATCGTTCAACTCTTGGTGCAGTTGAACTCACAAATGGCAAAATTCTCACGCGAGAAGCTGGGAATTTTGAAACATCGCTGCTCATGGCACACCTGTCTTCCAACCCTAGCCTTCCGTTCCGTGTCTGTGTTCGTTCAGTGCAGCTAAGGACCATTGCCTCACAAGCCAGGAGAATTTGCGCCCCTCTGCAAAAGTGGAGCTGTGCCCTTCACTGAACACGCCACAGAAGTTCGCCTCTCAAGCAGCTGACGCAAAGCGCGGCAACGACGACTCTGGTCATCTCCTCCCACTCAAAAGGTTGAACTGATAGGCACTTGTCTCTTGTCTCTCGGCTAGGCACCGCTGCTCCATGGCGGGTCGGATCAGGCGTTTCATTCGATGCCAAGCCGAGGACTGTTTTCCATCAGACTCGCCTGGACTGACCCTTTTCGAGATCTGTGCGCGTGCAGGCGACTTCTGCACTGGTGTTGTTTCCGAGCTGCGTTCGCGCGTTCTTGAGGGTTTGGGATATGGGTGGGTAGCTTCTTGGATTCGGTTTGTCAATGACAAGGCACGGGTTAGTGGAATCTGAGCTCGCTTTACTGGTGTGGTGGTAGCCTCTAGCGGCTCCAGCGGTTGTCCCGAGCTTGATGAGAGTCTGGCTTGGTCCAGGCCGCTCTGAAAAGATGCGCGCTTTGGCTGCTGCAGCGACGGCGTTCTGAGGGAGGGGTGGGAAGGCTGACAGGAAGAAGCTGCAAGATATTTTCGTGCAGAATACCCATACCTGTTGAATTCGAAGTTGTTTTTGGAAAGGTCAATTCCTATGGCTTTGTACTTGAGTATCCTGATTCCGATCAGAACCGTGCTGTGTGAGCGCTTTGCTCAGGAAGCAAGCGCGTCTGCAAGCAACCACGTCCTCACCAAGTAAAAATTGTGCTTCTCGACCGTAGTGTGCAGCCATGGAGGCACGCCTGCGGAACTTGATTCTTGCTGGAAATGCCGCGCTGCCCGAGGTCAGGCATGTTTCTTCTCATAGTCTCGTCGTCCTGCCTGGAAATCTGCGGTGTTGAACTGACAGAGTCAGCGCACTGAAAGCTGGCGCTTTACCTGGGGAAAGGTGCTGAGACTTCTGCGTGCTGGAGCAGAGCCAACACGACAGAATTTGAGCTGCTTCGTGAACGAACAGGCCCACGGCTCCATCCCAGCCATGCTCGGAAAAGAAATTCCGTTCCGAACAGTCAAGCTTTGGCGTACAACACCTGTGCGTCTGCGCATGTAATATACCTTCCCCCGCTCCCCCTCCCCCATCCTCGCTCCCCCTCCTCGCTCCCCCTCCCCCTCCCCCTCCTCCCCCTCCTTTCCCTCCCTCCCTCCCTCCATCCATCCCTCCATCCCTTCCTCCCTCATAGGAGCGCAGAAATGTGTGAACCCCCTCAAGATGACATGTATGCATGTATGTATATATGTATGCATGCATGTATGCATGTGCGTGCGTACGTACATACGTACGTACGTACGTACGTATGTATGTATGTGTGTGTGTGTGTATATGTGTATATATGTATGTAAGTATGTATGTATGTATGTATGTATGTAAATGTATGTATGTATGCAAGTATGTATGTATGTACGTAGGTAGGTAGGTATGTATGGTATGTATGGTATGTATGGTAGGTATGTATGTATGTATGTATGTATGTATGTATGTATGTACATGCGTAGTGACGATCAGAGGGCGGCTTTGTGCGAGAGGCAGGAAGTCGCTGCTTCAGTTGTTCTGTTCTCCCGTTACCTCGCCTGATGCGTCGAGTGCGAGTGCTAAAAAATGTACGCATGTATGCACGCATGCATGCATGCATGCATGGATGGATGTATGTATGTAGTTATGCATGGTATGTATGTATGATATGTATGTTTGATATGTATGTATGTATGCTATGTGTGTTATGCTATGTTAGGTTAGGTTATGTATGTATGTATGTACGTATGTATGTATGTATGGTATGTATGGTGTGTATGTATGTATGATATGACATGTATGACATGCGAGCAGCGCATTTGGCTCAAGGGCAACTGTGAGTCGCGCTTTTGCGCGTATGTACGTACGTATGTATGTATGTATGTATGTATGTATGTAACTACAAGTATAAATAGACATAATGAATGCGTGCGAAATACATGCACCCATGCATCTATTATGAAGACATGCGTATATGCGCATTCATGCATGCATGTGCACATGCGCACATGCGCAAATGCGTACATGCATACATACATAAAGCCACATACCCGCCCATCCATTCATTCGTTTAGTCATTCATTCATTAATTCATTCAGCCATCCATCCATGCATGCATGCATGCATCGCTCCCTCCCTCCCTCCCTCCCTCCCTCCCTCCCTCCCTCCCTCCCTCCCTCCGTACCTCCATCCCTCCATCCCTCCATCCATCCATCCACGCATGCATCTGCCCGATCCTACAATGCCACATACCATGCCACACGTACGAAATAAGACAGAAGACAAGACGAGATCAGAAGATAAGACAATGACAAGACACGACAGACACGACAGGCACGGCAGACACGACAGCACACTCACGTGATCTTCTCAACGCAGGGCGATGCCAAGCGAGCCCGGATTGCTGTAGCCTCAGTGACAAACAACGATGTTGGATGATGCTACAGTTCCGTTGAAGGCCATGCATGTTCTGCGACAGCTGCTGGCAGTGGATGGCACTTGCGCAGCCTGAGACAAGGAGGTTGGACCCAACGCCAGTCCCGGTGCGCGCCGCCTCTCCTGCTCGGGAACGCCCTTGCACTGGGTCTGTCGCTCAGTGTGTCGCTCCGAATGTTGCTCCGGTGGTGTAGGTGTAAGAAAAGAAGTTGCATCCAGCAGCTTGTCTGTCCCGAAGCAATCCTGAACTTCCTGAACCTGAGAGTAGGACGTACATCGAGTGGCGAAAGAGTGAGGGCTTCTGTGCCAACGCCACGCTCCCTGGAGACGAGGTATGTCACGCCGCCTCGCGCGTGCCTGACAACTGCAGGAGCCACTATGTCGAGATCACGAGGTGTGCGGACATAGCCACGGATTCTGGCATGGTCGTGACGGTCCCATAACCGTGTAATTAATGCTCCTGGTGTGGAGTTGTGCTTCAGGGCCTCAACCATTGCAATCTGCTACACTCCTTGCAGGTATCTTTGTGATGCAGTGCCTGTGTCCCTTTTCCTCATGGACGACAACAAGCGGACACCACTCGAGGTTCTGTTGAACAGATGTGAAGGCTGACAAGTGGTTGTGCTGATTGCTTGGGCTGGCAGATTTCAAGAGGGTTAGCATAGCAGGACCTGCTTCTAGGCCACATGTGCCCATGAGCTGTGAGAAGGGGATTCATGACTGAGAGTGATTGTTTTTGCTCAGAGCTTCTCCGTGTTCTCTCGTCCACATGAGCCATGTCCGCTCTGTCGCATGCTCAGGGGATGCTGGCCGGCTGGCTTGCTCAAACTGTGGCAAAATTGGCCACGTGTCCAAGGAGTGCACACAAGAGGAGCCTACATATCGCAGCTTGCCACAGTTACTGTAGATTCTCGGCTACAAACCTCGATGGATCCGTCTTGATCAGGTACAGATGCTCTGGCAGCCCTGGTTGCAGGCAGGGCGCATTCTCCGTGAGCCTTCGCTTGATCTTTGTTGCTTCGCGCCCGTAAAGGCTTTGGCAAAGCTCTCGTGCAGTACCCGCTTATGGCCGCCTCTGCGATGGCTGGCCCAGGACTGAACCTGTACCTTCTTCAGGCTCCTGACATTAATGGTGGAGGATGGTGTGGCATGTCGGAGGCTTTGTGTGCAAGATTGTCACAGTTGCGGTGCAGAGGGAATCCGCGAAGCCAGTTTGCGGCCGTCGAGCTGGGATGGGGTCCAGGCCCCAAGGAACCAAGGAATCGTTGGGGCGGTACTGTTACTAGGTCTGAGGCCTTCCTGGCCCCACTCGAACTCCGAGCCGAGTGACCGGCTCGTTCGCTCCTCGAGGTAGCCGCGAGCTGAGTGGCGTTCTAGTTGCGACTTGATCAAGTGATTCCTGCATATTTTAAAGGCAATCCGCATGTGACTGTCCTGAATGCTCCTTGCGACAACATATTCCCTGAATGTTGCAAGGCCAGAGTTCTCATTGGCACCCGCAGCATGACACAACCCCCTGGGGCAGAGCTCTCTGAATTTCTTGATTCTTTCCGAAAGTTTGACGAGAGATCTGGGCAAGCGACGACTATGACCCAGGTTTTTCTGAGTGTTTCGCAAGGATGTAGGTGGCAGTGTCCACGAGCTACACTGGAATCATAGGCCCCCGAAGGCTTTCTGCACGCGAATCGCTGGATGTGCAGTGCTGGGGAAGTTGCAGGATCCCGCACCGTGTCAACACATCCCCTGACCAGGACTGCAGGTTGCAGTTCGCGAGGCGCGGAACTTGCCCTGTCAAGCAGAGCCTCCAGCTTGGAGGATTGTCAGGGATTTGGTTAAGCTGGTGTGGAGAGTGGAGATTCAGAGGAGATACACCGGTTGTTCAGAAGTTCTGAAATTTGTGGGCTTCAATTCGGATAGCGGCGACCCCGTTCACAGCTAGTCTCTGATCCTATCAATGTCCGGTATTTCGGGAGGCCCGGGAACTTCTGCTTGCACACGCACCAGTGGATCCTCGGTTTCGACGGGTAGGACTCGATGACTTGCTCCCGGAAGCAGGTGAGAGCAGTTTGAGCTATTGGCCTTCCTATTGCCTGCACCGACGTTTGAGACTTTGGGGCACTTCTGGCTGCATTTTGCATTTAGCCGCTTGAGCGCTGAGGGGGAGGTTGGAGCAGTTTCGGCAGGTCGTTCAGCGCTCTCAGAGGCATCTGCGGCCGTGTCGGCTAAGATTGAGACGTGTTAAGGAGATTCTAAGCATAGAGTCGTCGCAAAAGTCTCGAGGAAACCATAGGCTGTGAGGCATGGTCGCAACATCATCTAAGCATCACGTTCAACAAACAGGAAGGCCCGATTCGTTAATCGAAGCTACGGCTGCGGGAGCTTCTTTTCTCGCCATGCCGAAGCCTGCCACTTGGACCGAGCGCGAGTTTTCAAAGGTGTTGGAGGCTGAGCAGAAGCGCATTCTGGATTTAGCGCGTGCGCAACATGACGCCTTCGAGCAGTCCTTGCATCTGTCGCATCCTGGCTTCATGAATTGCAGTGTGCTATTCTTTTGTTGGGCTTGATTGGGGCATGGATGCTTGTTGAATCGCGAGGTTTGCAAAGATCTGGAAATTCGACACCGCGAAGGGTGGTGTGCGGGTGACTGAGATGGCAAGGCAGCAGGAAGAGTACTCGGTCCAGGCTGATTTACCGCGCGCCGGACCCACCCTGGCACTCACCTGGGACACTGCCGATGAAGCGCCAAGCGCGGCAAAGTCCGATAATGCCTCTGACGCAGCTTCTGCGCCGGAACCTATTTCGCCTCCACACAGCCCCGGGTCAGGATCAACTCTTCAGCGATCGGACTCAAAATTGAAGAAGTCCAAGACAAAGAGACATGCAGAGGACTCTCCAGTCTTAGCTGTTGTTGAGGCATGAACAGTCTGTAGTGCCAGAGGTTAAAGGACAGCCTGCCGCGACTTTGGCATTGGGTGTTTCTGTTTTTCGCTTTAGGGCCTGGCTGAAGCAGCTATTTTCCTAGGGTCTGCACGCACTCCATAGCGAGGAAGGAGTTGTCTTTTTTGACATGACTTCAAGCGGTTCGGCAGTCACCGCAACCTACCCACAGCATGAACACATAAGATACCAGAGGGAATGCCAGACAAGATCTGGATGCATGCAAGAATTCTACAAGCATGTACCCATACACACCCAATTGCGCGTGGGAGCTTGTATGTATGGGTAAGAACGGATGTATCTGCTGGTATGCATATATGGGATGCCTTCTAAAGTCGCGTGTCTGTTGGTTTATTTAGATTGACATTAATGCGTCAAGGGTGCATCCTTTTTGCTCTTCGCCATGAGGCGGCACGCAACTAGAGCCGCTTATTACCGAAGGTGGCGCTAGGAAAACCGCTAGCTTCGCGCTAGGCATGCTGAGAACCGCATGATGCCGCATGCTCAAGCTGAAGCGTTAGAAGCCCTGAAAGCGCCATCGAGCGCACCCATGACCCGGGAGGGTGGTGGGGGTGTTTTGTTTTGGGAGGGCCTTGAAATCCTTTTGTTCTTCGTCGTTTTCATTTTGAGTAAACAGCGGAGTTTAGAGAAGGGAGTAGAAGAAGGAGAAGGAAGAGGTGAAACAAACGGAAAGCACAGCTTTCGGAGCATCAGAGTAGCTGAGCAGCACTCCTCGGTTACGGGATTGTTGTTGTATCCAGATTCACCGTGTCAACTATTGTCGTGATTATGCATTCAGAGTGCTTCGTATATTGTGCAGAAACCTTGTTGAGTTATAACCAACCATGTCATATAAAGTAATCGTACTACCTGCTGAGTACTGTGTTTATACATTTTGAGTATAAACCTACCATTCAGTACTTTTGAATATTCACACTTGTGCTTATAATACGTCTTGGTAGGACGATGGTTAATCACGTAACACATTTGCTTGTTTCCAATCTGTTGAGAGTGGACTGTCAGTGTTCCAAGTCAAATCTACTACAACATGCCGTGCTGCGCATTCCGTTGTTTCTTGGTCGACTTTGCTGGTTCTTTCAGGCCCAGTTAATTTCGAGATGTCTAATCTGAGTTTAGTTCATCTTAAATGCGTGCATGATACCAGTCCTGTGCATTTTATGGGTCGGACGAGTTCGAAATTTTTGCACCTACCACACGACGACCATTTGACAATGATGTATGTCAGATTTCTGGTGCGAAGCTAGTCTTTTGATTCAGGGCTTTTTATTGTAAGTACATCAAGCCACACCAAACAATGCATAAACACAACAACTCAAGCCCCCCATGCAAACACCAAGCAACATATGACACAATTGAATACCGTATATGTTTGTCTTAGGAAGTGTTTGTGTGTGTGATTAAACCAGCATGAGCATGTTCGTATAACAATAGTTTTCCTGTAAAGTTTTGAACCGTAGACATGAAGTATAGCTCTGTGCGTGATAAGCAGGAGATTCAATGATTTATACAGCGTTCGCACAGTAACGTCTTCAAGCAGAGATTATTACGTAGTTTCGTGTTGGACAAACTACTGAGTTTAATCAAGGATGCGAAGACCTTACCGGCCCATGTTGCAAACACACATCGCATGAGTACATAGATGTGCTCAATCACAAATTTCGGTAACACTATTTTGACATACGTACCTGTGGACGATGTTGGCGAGCCCAACCTTTTCAACCATTTCCAAACCTCGGGAGCCGGAGTCACAGTTTCGGTAGTCATGGAAAATCATGGAAAGCGTTGGTGTTACCATCACTTCCAAGAATTTCCATGAGCTTGGAGACACCTCGGGAGCCGGAGCCATAGTTGCGGTAATCATAGAAATTGTTGGACATGTGGGTAAACCCAACATTTTCCATGATTCCCCTCCAGACAAATCATCGAAAATGTTGGTGTTACCAACATTTCCAAGAATTGCCATGAAGTTTGAGAAACCTCGGGAGCCGGAGCCATAGTTTCTGGTCTGGAATCATAGAAATTGTTGGACATGTTGGTAAATTCCATGATTTTCCGCCAGGCGAATCGTGGAGAACGTTGGTTTTACCAACATTTCCAACGATTTCCATGAATTTTGAGAAACCTCGGGAGCCGGAGCCATAGCTTCTGGAATCACAATAAGAATTGTTGGACTTGTTGGTAAAACCAACACTTTCCATGATTCTGCACAGACAAATCATGCAAAAGGTGGGTTTTACAAAAAAGGCCAACCATTTCCATACATTTGGAGAATCCTTGGGAGCAAAAACCATAGTGAGCCCTGAGTTAAGAAACATCCAGGAAACCCTAAATTTTTAAGCCTCAGGAGCCAGAAGTATAGTAAACCCTAGGGACATCATATTAGGGACAAGGCTGCTGACTTGAACATGACACAACCTAGGTACCGAGGGGGGGGGGACCATATAAATAAAAAATAAATAAATATATAACCACACACATATACATGCATACAGATGTGTGTGTATATATATATACACGCACGTACGTACATACATACGTACATACATATGCACATGCTTAAATACACACATATACATGTATACATTTAAAAGTATACACACACACACACATATATATATATACACACATACACACATGTTTATAGATAGTGCAGCGTTGCTACTCCCCCCAAGGATGTGGCACCCGCACCCCACCCACAAGGTGGGTGGGTGGGTGGGTGGGTGGGTGGGTTGGCTCCGGTTTGGGTCAAGGATTCTGACATGCCTCCCTCACTGTTAGTGGATGTAGGCAGGTGCTTCGTGTTCTGCAGTCGGATTGCCCATCTCGACATGTTCGAAATCTACGAGAATCGAAACACTAGACTCACTAGACCACCTATCCCCATGGCTGCTTGCACAGACACATGTCACTGTCCGGCAAAGCTTTGCTTGTCAACCGTGTCCTTCCCCCGGGCACCGTTGCTTTTCCCTGTAGACGTCCAGGACCGAAGTCATCTTATCGTCCAAAAGTAGTAGGGATGTCCTCCGCGTGGCCACAACCACGCTTTGCACCTCTGCCGTCGGAAGATGCCCCCTTGCCTTTTGACAAGCCCGAAACCTGCATTTGAGCGTGACACACGCGCATGTGCCGGTTTAGTCGCACGTCTATTCGCAAAGGCATTCGTTTGTTTGTTCGTGCTTCTTTCGTGTTTCTACAGGTTTCTGCGTGCCTTTGCGTGTGTGGGTGCGTGTGTGTGTGTGTGTGTGGGTTGTGCGCGTTTGTCTGTCGATCTGTCTGCTTACCCGCTTGGTGCCTGTCTGTCTGAATGTTGGTCTGTCTGCCTGTCCGTCCGTCCGTCTGTTTGCCTGCATGCCTTCATCGGCCTCGAAAAATGTGATAGATAACCATGCCCTTATGCATTGTCTTGATATTCAGTCATGCCTGATGCAATGTAAGGCACTGTAAGGCACTGTAATGCAATTAATGCAATGATGAAATGTACTGCAATGTAATGAAATGAAATGAAATGTACTAAAGTGTAATGCAGTGTAACGAAATATAGAATGCAATGCAGTGTACTACAATGTACTGCAATTCTAATGTAATTGTAATGTAATGTAATTTCAATTTAATGCAATTTAATGCAATTTAATGGAATTTAATGGAATGGAATGGAATGTACTGGAATGTACTGGAATGTCATGCAATGCAGTGTCACGCAATCTATCACAGTGTAACGCAATGCGATGCATGTATTGTCGTGTCCCTTCAGTCAATGCAAAGCAATGCAATGTAGTGTGGTTTAATGCGATGTAATGCAAAGTAATGCAATGTAGATTCCAAAACATGAGTGTCTTAAATAAATTTTCAGCGCATGCTGTCGAGAGGGTGTGGAGAAGGGGGTGGGGGTGTGCGTGCCGAACAGTATGCAACCCGGGTCCAATTGGATGCCTTCCTTGAACATTTGAGTGGCGGGCTATCAAATGGTGGTGTTTGGTTCAGGGTTTAGGGCTTCTGGCCCCCATGACCCGCCCACGAAGACACCCCCGATCAAAAAAAGGCAGTGTAATGTAATGTAATGCAGTGTCATGCAATGTAAGCCAACGTATTGCAATGTAAGGCAATGCAGTGCAATGTAATGTAACATGACATAATGTAACATATTTAGGGTAATGGTGAGGTAAGTTAATGTAATGTTATGTAATGCAGCGCAACATCATGTTGTGTTGTTTTTTGTTGACGGGCGTGTGGGTGTGCTGTTTCGTGTTGTTTGATGCTGTGCTGCGCTGTCCTGTGCTGGCTGGGCTGTGTTGTGTCGTGTCGTGTTGTGTCGCGTAGTGTCGTGTTGTGTTTTTTGTTATCCTACACTATGTTGTGTCATGCCACACCATGCCGTTGCATGTCATGCAAGGTGATGTTATGTAAGTTTCTCTTATGATATGTCGTGTTCTGTTATGTTCCAGTTATGGTATGTTTGGTGTGCAAAATATGGATGAACGTGTTGCAAAGAATGCGTGTCAATGTATGTGTGTGCCAACATAAGTGCGTATCTCTTCGGAACTCGGGAAGTTTCGATCTTAGAACACATCGTCAGTGGTGTAAGGTACTGTAAGCATACTGCACAGCATCCAGCGTCTCTTTCATTGTGATACTGAGTAGGAGCTTCTGGGACTGCAGACGTTGGTCAGCCACACGAAGGAGTACATCGATTTCGTAGCTGGCGTTCTGGTCCTCTTGAATTCCTGCGTTATGTTGGTTGCTTTGGCGCAGTCAAAATCAGGGTGGGACAGGCTCAGTTCCATCTCGACTCAGGCACGTGTGACTCGAGTTTTTCCGCTGCTCTGGTGCAATCCGATCAACAAGATGCTGAGGCTGAGCTGGAAGCCGAAGGACTCGCCTACGGAGCACAGCTTGGCCTTGGCAGAGGCTACGGTAAGTGTCCTTGCCCATGTGGGATGTACACGAACCTCCGAGGATCCAAGCCCCTCACCCTCAAACTGAAATTATCACAAACTTGGGGCTGTTGAGTCGATCAGTCTAGAGTCGACTAGAGGCTAGAAGCGGTTTACTTTTGTGGGCCCGGAGCTGTGAAGCCGTGTCTTGTGCTGGCCATGGTCGGAGATGCGCTTCTCCAGGCCCCTCCCTGGAGGAGGTGCAGCCCATATTCCAGTCTCTAGATGCTCGGACGTGGTTTGCACAATGTGTCGGTACTTCTTGTGAAGGTAAGTTTTTGTGAATCTGAGTGGTATGGTTAATGCTGCCAGGACACAGCCTTTGTTTTCATCTTCCTGATCGAGCTGCTGTTCCGTGTGGCTATTGAGCGATGGGACTTCTTGCGAGATCCGGCGAACTGGTTCGATGCTGCTTTGGTCCTCCTGGGCCTGGCAGACTTACTAATTTTTGTGCAGCTGGCAGGACTGACTTCATTCATTGCCTTGGCGACTTGTGGATGGCCAATGTCTTTGCACATTTTGCCATTCAGATAGTTCAGTCTGAGGCTTGCGAGTTGGTTAGGAGTCTATGTGTTGAAACATGCAGAAGGATGCGTGCAGCATCTTTGCAGGAGGCTCTGATGCGCAGAACATCATCTTGCTTCGTTTGGTCCGAGTCCTTAAGTCGGTCCGGGCCATCCGGATGCTGCGGACTTTCCGCTTCCTCAAAGGCTTGCGATTCTTGGTGAAGGCATGCCAGTGCTTCCTGCCGTCTCTAGCCTGGTCGATGCTTCTGCTCTTCGTCTTCATGTGCATGGGCACGCTCGTGCTCGGCAACTTGCTTCGAGATTTCATCGTCGATGAGACAGCCAACATGAACGACCGTTTGTGGGTTTGGGATCGATATGGGACTGCCTCCCGGGCCATGTACACGTTCTACGAGATACTTGGCGAAGAGTACGTTCAACCTGTCGCAAATTGATGCAGCACGCACCGTGCTTGAAAGCAGCAGAAGGGCAGCTGACTGAACTGTCTGGGATGCGGTGAAAGGGCTTGTCAATGTTTGTTGGCATTGCATCAGTCTTGTTGCAGGACTTCTGATGCAACTCCGTTTGGCGAACCATTTCTGCCTAGCGGCCTAGCCTGTGTGGAAGCATTGACACCAGCTCTTAAAGCAACGTGCACCTCTGCGCACGTGTTTTGTAGAACACTCCATTGGGCAACCACCACCACCACCACCACCACCCCCACCACCACCACCCCCACCCCCACCCCCACCACCACCACCACACCACCACCACCACCACGGCTACGGCTACGGCTATGGCCACGGCCGCGACCGCAACTGCGACTTCGACTACGACTACGACTGCTACAATGCTACAACAAGTGCTACTACGGCTACTGCTGCTGCTGCTGCTGCTGCTGCTGCTGCTGCTAACTGCTGCCACTGCCACTGCCGCTACTGCTGCTACTGCTGCTACTGCTGCTACTGCTGCTCACTGCCACTGCCAGTAGCACTGGCGCTGCCACTCGCTCGCACTGCCACTACCACTAGCACTATCAGTACCACTACGGCTACCACTACAACCACCGCCACCGTCACCACTACTACTAGTGCTCCTGCTGCTCCTCCGCCTCCTCCTCCTCCTCCTACTGCTACTGCTGCTACTATTACTGGTACTCCTACTCATAGCACTACTGCTTTTTCTTCTTCTACTACTACTACTGCTACTACTACTACTACTACTAAGTTTGCCACAGCAGGGGCAAAACCAAAGCAGACCTGGTGGTGTTCACGGCAGCCCCTAAAGCGGTCTCAGTGATGTTGGCCATGGCCGCCTGTCGGGTTTAAAAGCAGAGGAGGCACTAAGGTCTGCACTCGCTGAGAGGTTGCCCCCGCCACCTCTGCAGACCTTCTTGCAGCCGCTCTGAGTCTGCTATGCCTTCGAAAGCAATCCGATCATCCCAAGAGCCCCCAACCCCCACATGCAAAACCCAGGCCTTCACATCGTCAGCCATGCCTCGGTCGTGAGACATTGAAAAAGTCCCAAACGACGGCCTGTCAACTTGAAGCGAAAGCCAAGGAGCCTTGCAGCGCCTGGATCTGGGTGCTACGCACAGCCTGCATCGTTAAATTGCAACACACCCACGCAAGGTTTCAGACTTCGGCGTGTTCCGAGATCTCGGCTCCGAAATTTCCAAAAGATCAACCGTCGCTCGTCACTCGCTGCTTTTCTGCCGCGCTGATGGCATCTTCGGCCCAGCAATCAGCGGTGGCGGGACAGGTCGGTAGTGCGCCTGCGTATGTCATGGAACATGTGTTGAGTGGGTTCATGACGATGAAAGACACATCTGTTTTTAGTCGCTTGCTGGGCACCTCGTCTGGTGCTTTCAGCAGCGGGGTGCAGCAAAGGCTCTGCGGGAGCATCCTTGCGAAAACAAGCACTTGCC
>CAJNJA010070918.1:0-51515 GCA_905231915.1 Symbiodinium necroappetens | reverse complement strand
GCCGACTGCCGACTGCCGACTGCCGATCAATACCGATCCATCACCCGCCACACCGACACCGTCCCGCTCAGCTCGCACGCCACCACGAGCAGCGGTTCGTCCAGCGCGTTGCGATCCGGCGGGATGAACGCCAGTCCCTCCGGCGAGAGGTGCCCCAGCTTCGCGAGCATCGTGACGCCCACCACCTCCGGCTCCGCCGGGGTCGATACGTCCACGATCGCCACCGCGCCGGGCCGCTCCAGGCCGACGAACGCGACGCGCCGCCCGCCCAGCTCGCCGAGCGTCACGCCCTCGGGCTCGCAGCCGCGGTCGTCGGAGCGCTTGTCGGCGACGAGCGGCTCGTCGGTCGAGCCCGCGTTGAAGAGCGAGGGCCAGTTCTCCAGGATGATCCGCCCGAAGCGCGACCCCGTCCCCCCGACGCGCTCCATCGTGCGCGCGTCGTACACGCCGATGCCACGCGTCCCCTGCGCGTACGGCTCGTCGATGAGCCCGTCGCCGTCCGTGTCACCCGTGATGGCGCACACGCGCAGCCGCGCGATCCCGTTCGGCGCCTGGCGGACGTCCGTCGCCACCGGCCCGCTCAGCCGCCCGTCGCGGTCGAGCACCGAGAGCCGAGCGTGGTCCGGCATCGGCTCGCCCTCGCCGAACTCGCCCCGGTTGTCCCCCTCGTCCGCCGTCACGAGGTACACCCGCCCCCCCGCCTCGAACGCCTTGACCTGGTCCGGCATCGGCAGGCCCTTGATCGTCGCCGTGAGGTTGGGACCGTCCTTGTCCGAGACGTCCGCGAGGAACTCGACCGCGCCGAGCGCCTCGAGCCGCTCCAGCGTCGCCGCCTCGAGGTCGATCACCGCGACCGCGTTGTTCTCCTGGATCGAGACGTACGCCGTCTCGTTCGTCATCGCGACGGACTCCGGCTCGATATCGATCCCCGGCGTGAACCGCTGCGACGGCGAGAGCCGCAGGTGGCGCGCCGGGTCGAACGCGAAGCCCTCACGCTCCACCGCCGCCATCGCGTCGCCCGCGAAGTGCACCGTCCGCAGGTCCGCTTCTTCGAGCGTCTCGAAGTGGTACTCGTTCTTCACGCTCGCCAGGCGCACGATCGTCACGCTCGGCGGCGGGTCGTCGATCGCGCCGTCCGTGCGCGCCACCCACTCGCCCTCGTTCGCCACCACCAGGAACCGCCCGTCCGGCGAGAACTCGCACGCGTCCGGCCCGTACCCGACCACGAAGCTCCCGATCACCGCCCGGCGCTCGAGCGACACGAACGCGAGCCGCCCCGGCACCGTCCCCTTGTTCGACGGAAGCACCGTCACCGCCGCGACGCCGCGACCCATCGGGTCGACGCTCACGTGGCTGAGCCCCGACGACGCACCCGTGAGCCCGACCGCCGTCGCGACGTCCAGCACCTCGATCACCCGCGCACCGTCCGGGTCGGAGAGGTCGACGAACGCCAGCCCCTCGTCGCACGTCGCGAGCAGCAGGGCGGTCCCCGCGTCGTGCGACACGATCTCGGACAGCGCCAGATCGACCGACGAACGCAACTCCAGCGCGTACCGCCCCCACACCGCGGAATCGTCGACACGATCGCGCGCCGGCGCCGGCGCCGGTTCGACGATCGACGCCGCGGCCGGTTCGGTCACGGGCTCAGATGGCTCTCGAATCTCGACCGGTTCGACATCCGCAGCGCCGGGGGACGGCGCCGTCTCCTGGTCAGTGGGCGCGGGCGCCGGGCGCGGCACGGGCTCGGGCGACGGCGACGGCGATGGCAAAGGCCGGCCGCGCTCGGGCATTGACAGCCCAAGGGCGACCACTCCGGCGATCACAATCCCACCAAGTACGCGGCTCACACTCGTCCCTTTCACGCGTCGTGCGGACGACAAGCGTACCGTCCGCGAGCCGGTCCACGCGAGCCGAATGTTAGGACCGTGTGTGCGAGGCCTTCCGGGCGGCGACGACCTCCGCGAAGAGCCGGTACACGAGCTTGGCCGCGACGAACTCGCTCGCGTGGTCGTGCGGGCGCGGGCACAGCTCGACGATGTCGAACCCGACGATCTCCCGCTCCCGCGCCACCAGACGCAGGAGCCGGTTCACCGCGTCCCAGCTCAGCCCGCCCGGCTCGGGCGTGCCCGTCGCGGGCAGCAGCGACGGGTCGAGCCCGTCCAGGTCGATGGTCACGTACACCTTCTCGGGCAGTTGCTTGAGCACGCGGCCCATCCACGCGTCGTCGCGCTGGGCGTTGATGTCGTGCGCATAAAAGATGCGGTCGTGGTCCGCGTTCGCGGCTTCTTCGGTGGAGAGCGAGCGGATGCCCACCTGCGTGATCGGCCCGCACTCCCGCGCCCGCGCCATCACGCACGCGTGGTTGCACGGGCTGCCGTGGTAGTCCTCGCGCAGGTCCGCGTGGGCGTCGATCTGCAGGATCCCCGTCCCCGGGTACGTCGCGCACGCGGCGCGCACCGCGCCGATCGTCACCGAGTGCTCGCCCCCGAGCACGATCGGCAGGTGCGTGTTGTCGATCGACCGCTTCACGCGCGCCTCGACCAGCTCCGCGAGCGCCTCGGGCGTGCCGTCGCACTCGATAGGCTCGCCCGTGTGGATGCCCTCGTCGCACGGCTGCGAACCCGTCTGGATATCCCACCACTCGACCTGCGCCGACGCGGCGATGATCGCGTCCGGGCCCTTGTCCGCGCCCTTCATGTAGGTGGAGGTGCGGTCGTACGGCACGGGGATGATCTCGGCCAGCGCCGTGGCGCGGTCGCACATCTCCGCCGGCAGGTCGAGGAACCCGCCCGTGTGTTCGAACTGCTGCGTCATCCGATTATTCCGATTCGAGGTAGGTGTACGACGAGAGCCCGTTCTCGTACAGGCGGAGGAAGGTCCGCATCTCGTCGACGTTCAGGAGCCCCTCCTCGTGCGCCCGCTCGCAGTCGAGCGTGATCGCGCGGGCGAGCGCCTTGGGGTCGTAGAGCATGTACCCGAGCACCTGCTCGGAGGTCTCGCCCCGCACGACGTCCGCGATCTTCCACGACCCGTTGCTCACCTCCACGTGCACCGCGTTCGTCTCGCCGAAGAGGTTGTGCAGGTCGCCCAGGGCCTCCTGGTACGCGCCGACGAGGAAGATGCCCAGCCGGTAGTCCTCGCCCCTCAGCGGGTGGGCGCTCAGCACGGGCGTCACGCCCTCGCCGCTCACGAAACTCGTCATCTTCCCGTCCGAGTCGCACGTGATGTCCGCGAGCACGACGCGACGCGTCGGCTCCTCGTCCAGCCGGTGGATCGGCACCACCGGGAACACCTGCTCGATCGCCCACACGTCCGGGAGCGACTGGAAGAGCGAGAAGTTGCAGAAGTACGTCTCCGGGATCGCGAGGTTCACGTCCGAGAGCTCCTCGGGCGGCTCGGCCATCGTCGAGATGATCTCCGCGAGCCGGCCCCGGATCTCCCAGTACAGACGCTCGGCGAGCGAACGCTGGCGGAGCGTGATGTACCCGAGGCCGAACGCGGACAGCGCCGCCTCGTACGCCTCGGACATGTCGTGGTACACCTCGAGCGCCGTCTCCTCGGTCAGCTCCTGCTTCGCGCCGATCAGGTCCGCGAGCGGCTGGACGATCTCGCCCTGACGGTCCAGCGCGTCGTCGTCCGTCGCCTCGACCCGCGCGAGCTGGCCCGGCCCCGTCGCCCCGAGCACGTTCACGACGAGCACGCTCGCGTGCGCCACCATCGCCCGCCCGCACTCGGAGATGATCGTCGGGTGCGCCGCGCCCACCGCGTCGCACGACGCGCCGATGCGGTACACCACGTCACGCGCGAACTCCTCGACCGTGTAGTTCATCGACGAATCGCTCGACGTGTGCTCGCCCGTGTAGTCCACGCCGAGCCCGCCGCCGATGTCCAGGTACTTCAGGTTCTCGCACTCGGCGCGGGCGTCCACGTACACCTGCGACAGCTCCGCCACCAGCGACTTCACCGTGCGGATGTCCTGCATCTGGCTCCCCGCGTGGCAGTGCAGCAGCTCGAGACGGTCGATCATGCCGTACGCCTTGAGCCGGTCCATCACCTCGACCAGCTCGCTCACAAAGAGCCCGAACTTCGAGGACGAGCCCACCGACTCCTTCCACCGCCCGCTCCCCGAGCCGGACAGCTTGATCCGCACGCCGATCGGCACGCGGACGTCGTACTCCTTGCTGATCCGAACCACCAGCTCCAGCTCGCGCAGGCTCTCCACCACCGGGACGATCTTCCGCCCGAGCTTCGTCGCCAGCGCCACCGCCTCGATGTAGCGCGCGTCCTTGAAACCGTTGCACACGATCATCTGCTCGTTGTGACCCGCCGTCACCGCGAGCACCGTCAGCAGCTCCGGCTTGGACCCGACCTCGAGCCCGAAGCCCAGCTCCTGCCCGCACCGCGCCACCTCCTCGACGATGTGACGCTCCTGGTTCACCTTGATCGGGTACACCGCGCTGAACGCGCCCCCGTAGCCCATCTCCTCCATCGCCCCGTCGAACGCACCGCGCAGCCGCCGCAGCCGGTTCGCCAGGATTCCCGAGAACCGCAGCAGCACCGGTGCGCTGATCCCGCGCTTGTCCAGGCCCGACACGATCTCGTGCAGGTCGACGCCGGGGGAGTCCTCGCCGTCCGGGTGAACCAGCACCGTCCCACGCTCGCCGACGGAGAAATACCCCGCCCCCCACGAGCTCACCGCGTAGTGCGCGTCGGCGTCGGTCACCGACCATCCGGTTGAAGTGTCGGGGCTCGTTCGGGCGTTACTCGGCGTGGGGATCGTGCTCATGGCGCTCAAACTATAAACTTGACGATTCACCCTGTCCGGAGAAAAAACGCATGACCATCCGCGATTTCATGGAAACCCACTACCGCCACTTCAACGCGGCCAGCACGCTCGACGCCGCGAAGGCCTACGAGGCCCACATCGAGGCCGGCGGCCCCATGATGGTCACCCTCGCCGGCGCCATGAGCACGGGCGAGCTGGGCCGCTCCCTCGCCGAGATGATCCGACGGGGCAAGGTCCACGCCATCTCCTGCACCGGCGCCAACCTCGAAGAGGACGTCTTCAACCTCGTCGCCCACAACCACTACGAGCGACTCCCCAACTACCGCGACCTGACTCCCGCCGACGAGGTCGCCCTCGTCGAACGCGGCCTCAACCGCGTCACCGACACCTGCATCCCCGAGGAGGAGGCCTTCCGCAAGCTCGAGCACCACATGCTCAAGCGCTGGAAGGACGCGGACAAGGCCGGCGTCCGCAAGCTCCCCCACGAGTATTTCACCGACCTCCTCCTCTCCGGCGACCTCGAGAAGGACTACGAGGCCGACCCCGAGAACTCCTGGCTCCTCGCCGCGGCCAAGGCGGGCATCCCCCTCATCGTCCCCGGGTGGGAAGACTCGACCCTGGGCAACATCTTCAGCGCGCACGTCATGGAGGGCGACCTGAGCTCGACGGACCCGGTGCTCCCGGGCGTGGACTACATGATCCGCCTCTGCGATTGGTACACCGAGCACTGCAAAGGTCGGGGCGTCGGCTTCTTCCAGATCGGCGGCGGCATCGCGGGCGACTTCCCCATCTGCGCCGTCCCCCTCATGCGCCAGGACCTCGGGCGCGACGTCCCGCACTGGTCCTACTTCTGCCAGATCTCCGACTCGACGACCTCCTACGGCTCGTACTCCGGCGCCGTGCCCAACGAGAAGATCACCTGGGACAAACTCAGCGCCGACACCCCGCGGTTCATCGTGGAGTCCGACGCGACCATCGTCGCGCCGCTCATTTTCGGCTACCTCCTCGGCTGGTGACCCCCCCTAACCCGTCGCGACACGGCGAATGACAGCGGCTTCATGCGCCCGTCACGATGGTGTCATGCGCGCCGGGTACTGTTCCTGCGAACTGATCGCGGCTCCGCTCCGCCGTTCGGAACAGTTCTTTCCCCTCTTCTTCACCCACACCACGAAACGAGCGACAGGAGACCACCCCATGAGCGACCTGACCAACAAGACCATCGCCATCCTTTCCACCCACGGATTCGAGCAGAGCGAGCTCACCGAGCCGCTGAACGCCTTCCGGAACGACGGCGCCACCGTGCACGTCATCAGCCCGGAACCCGGGAAGATCAAAGGCTGGAAGGGCGGCAACTGGGGGGACGAGATCCCTGTGGACACGACCATCGAGAAGGCCAACGCCGACGACTACGACGCGCTCATCCTCCCCGGCGGCGTCATGAACCCCGACGCCCTCCGCATGCGCGAGGACGCGACCGCCTTCGTCCGCGAGTTCTTCAAGGCCGGCAAGCCCGTCGCCGCGATCTGCCACGGCCCGCAGGTCCTCATCGACTGCGGCGTCGTCGAGGGACGCTCGCTCACGAGCTACCCGTCGATCAAGAACGATCTCAAGAACGCCGGCGCCCGCTGGTCGGATCAGGAGGTCGTGTGCGACCAGGGCCTCGTCACCAGCCGCACGCCGGATGACCTCCCCGCCTTCATCGACAAGACACGCGAAGAAATCCGTGAGGGCGCGCACGCCGCGCAGGCCACCGCCTGAATCCTTCGTTCACACCGTCTCTGGTCGAACAGCACGCCCCGGCACACGCGAGTGTCCGGGGCGTTTTTTTACGGATGTATCAGGCAGCGGTCTCTCAGCCGAGATGCCGAGAGCGCGCACAAAAAAACCCACGCACCCGGAGGGCACCGAACCGGATACGCGGGAGAATTGCTTGTCAGTCGAACGTGCTCCGCCGTTGGCGGCGGAGCCGCCCCGTCAGCCGGAGTTTTCGAGCGTCTCGCGCTCGTTCGCGCGGTGGAAAGATGCCCAGAACACGGGGTTCAGGAGCAACGCGAGCAGCGCGATCACACCAAGGACCACGCCCGCGATCGGAGAAAACACGACCGCCACGGCGAGCGCGATGGCGAGCATCGCCACCACAATCGAAAGGAGGGCGATGTTGATGCCGCGCGAGGTCACCTCGGGGTGCGCGGGCGTCCCTTCCGGAGAAATCTTGCTGATGCGGTCGGCGCGACGGGTGAGATCATCGTCGCTCTCGCGTGTGTTGGTATGGGTGAACTGTGTCATGGTTTGTGCCCTTCGTGAAGAAGAATGTGATGTCATCCACCCCTTTGGATGCGCGAGCCGCACGCGCCGTTACGAAAACACGAAGCGATCTTCTCTTGCGCATGAAAGGGATTTCATGTCCCGGCCAGGCGCTCGCCCCGCAGATGTTCGGCGCTCCGCTTCATCCCACGCAGCATCCCGCGGAACACGATGTTGTGGAACGGGAGCACGGCGTACCAGTACATCAAGCCGAACAGACCCTTCGGGCGGAAACGCGCCGTCATCGTCAGCTTCGAGCGCGCCTCGCCGATCGGCTCGATCTCGAACTGCAACCCCGCGACCCCCGGGAGCTTCATCTCGGCGCGCAGGTCGAGCGAACGCCCCGGCTCCACACCCGTCACGCGCCAGAAATCCAACGCCTCGCCGTACTCAACATCGTCCGGGTGGCGCCGGCCCCGGCGCACACCCGGTCCGCCCACCGCCTGGTCCAGAAGCCCGCGGATCTTCCAGAGGATGTCCGCCGCGTACCAGCCGTTCCCGCCCCCAACCCGGCACACCGCGGCGTACACGTCCTCCGCGTCCGCGTCGATCTCGATGTCGCGCCGATCAACGAACAGCGTCCCGCCCGCCCAGTCCGGGTCGCCCGGCAACCGCCCCGCGGCCGACCATCGCGTCAGAACGGAGTTTGTCCGGATTTTCACGAGCGCCCGCCCGATCGCTTCCGACGGCGTGCTCGTCTCCCGCGGCATGTCTCTTTGCACGGCGTCGTCGCGCACCACGACCCGATTCCGGAGCCCCTCCGCGAGCGGACGCGCGATCGCCGGGCTCACCGGCGTCACCAGCCCGATCCACAGCGAGCTCAGCTTCGGCGTCAGCACCGGCAGCGGGATGATGATCCGCTTCGCCAGCCCGAGTTCTTCCGCCATCACCTGCATCAGCTTCCGGTACGAGAGCACCTCCGGCCCGCCGATGTCGTACCGCTGCCCCAGGCTCTCAGGCGTGTCCAGGCACTCGACCAGCCAGTGCAGCACATCAACCACGCTGATCGGCTGGCACTCCGTGCTCACCCATCGCGGCGTGGTCATGATCGGGAGCCGCTCGACGAGGTACCGAAGGATCTCGAACGACGCCGACCCCGATCCGATGATGATCGCGGCGCGGAACGATGTGACGGGGATGCCGGATCCCTCGAGGATCTCCTCGACCTCCCGACGCGAGCGCAGGTGCTCGCTCAGGTCCGAGCCCAGCTCGCCGAGCCCGCCGAGGTAGATGATGCGGCCGACGCTCGCGGCCTTCGCGGCACGCGTAAAAGATTCCGCCAGCTCACGGTCTCGCTCGGCGAAGTCGTCGGTGCCCGACTCCATCGAGTGCACGAGGTAATACGCCGCGTCGCAGCCCTTCATCGCGTCTGCGAGCGCTTCCGTGTCGGCGATGTCCGCGCGCACGACTTTGACGCGCGGGTGCGTCGACCAGGGACGCGTGTCGAGCTTCCGGGGCTCGCGGACGGCGCACACGATTTCGTGGCCCTTCTCGAGGAGCTCCGGGCCCAGGCGCCCGCCGATGTACCCCGTCGCGCCCGTCAGGAAGACGCGCAAGCGCTCGCCGCCGGCGGAGGTTCGGTGTGTGAACGTTAGATCGTTGTCGACCACACCCGGATCCTACCGATGCAGCAGCGGACGGGGATGCCTGCAAGAAGCGGGCCGGTCAGCCTCGGGAGCGAACGCAACGCGCGGATCGCCCGCAACGACGGGCGAATCCGAACGGTGATCCCGTCGCGATCATCCGCGAGGATGCGCACCGGGGAGCCGTTCGCGAACGCTCGGAGGCGACCCGCCGCGCTCACTTTGGGACGTCGGCGCCGTTCTGCGTCCGGATTCGGAGCGTCCCGTCGAGCTTCCATTCCGCACGCTCCGCCCCGGAGCCGGTCCCGCTGGGGATCATCACCGTGAACTCATCAAAGTCGTACGTGATCTCGGCGTTTCGACCCGTCAGACGGTCGTACAGCCCGATGGCCAGGTCCGGCCACGTCTTTGTCTGCTCGCTACCCATGATTCGGTGCCTTTCTGTCGGAGGAAATGTGTCCGGTGGTCTTCGCGGATCGCGGCGGGCCGGATTCAACGGCGTGGCACCGGGCATCCATCTACACTCGTCCCCCCGTGACGCACGACCCCCGCGATATCCGGACACACACGGACCGCCCCTTCCACGGCTGGGCGATGCTGGGCGTCGCCTCCGTCGCCTACGCCGCCTCCGCGCCGGGGCAGACCGTCGTCGTGAGCCAGTTCAACAACGCCTTCCGCGAAGACCTGGGCCTCACCGCCGCGCAGCTCGGATCCGCTTACATGTTCGGCACCGTCGCCGCCGCGGTCCCGCTCGTGCTCGTCGGCAAGGCGTCCGACCGCTTCGGCCCGCGCGCTGTCAGCGCCGTCGTGTGCGTCCTCTTCGCGCTCGCGTGTGCCGCGATGGGCCTCGTGAACGGGCTCGTCTCGCTCACCATCGGGTTCTTCCTGCTGCGCTTCCTCGGCCAGGGCTCGCTCAGCATGCTGAGCGGCCACGCCCTCGCGCTGTGGTTCGAGCGCAAGCTCGGGACGATGAACGGCATCAAGCTCATGCTGGGCCAGGTCGGCTTCGCCATCGTCCCCGGCGTCGCCCTCGTGCTCATCGAGCGCTTCGGCTGGCGCGCCGCCTACCCGGCGCTCGGCGCGGGCGTGCTCGTGATCCTCCTCCCCCTCGTGCTCATCGTCTCCCGCGATCACCCCGCCCAGCTCGGCCAGCGCCTCGACGGCGACCCGCAAGCGGACCCGCCCGGCCACGAACACGACGACGAGGAACCCGAGTTCGACCCCACCGGACACAAGCACATCGACCCCGCGTTCACCCTCGCGCAGACGCTCCGCACCGGCACCTTCTGGGTGCTCGCCGGCGCGATCTCGCTGGGCGGGCTCATCGGCACCGCGCTGCTCTTCCACGCCCAGCCCATGCTCGAGGCGCGCGGGCTCGACCCCGTCCACTCCGCCGCGATCGCCCGCACCTGGTCCTTCGCCGTCATGCTCTCGATCTTCCCCTCCGGCTGGATCGCGGACCGCGTCCACGCGCGCGTGCTCGTGCCCGTTTCCCTCGCCCTGCTCGCCCTCGCCACGGGCATCCAGCTCCTGCACGGCGGCCTCTGGGTCATGCACGCGAGCCTCGCACTCTTCGGCCTCGGCCAGTCCCTCTCCGCCGGCGTCGCCGTCCCGACCATCGCCCGCTACTTCGGCCGCGCCCACCACGGCGCCATCCGCTCCATCGTCACCCTCATCGTCGTCGCCGGCACCGGGCTCGGCCCCGTCGCCCTGGGCCTGAGCGTCGACCGCCTCGGCTCGTTCCGACCCGGGCTCATCGCCTTCGCCGTCGCCTGCGTCCCGTTCCTGCTCGCCTCGACCCTGCTCACAAGGCCGGAACCGCCGAACCGGAACGCGCCGGGAACGTAAGCGTCCAATGGGAAACATCGACGGTGTAGACTCGAACCGGAAGGAGAAGCCGATGCGCCAATCCCGTCCGATCCTCGCGGTGCTTCTCGTCCTTCTCGCGATGTTCGCCATCGCGCCGAGCGCGCAAGCCGACGCCATCCTCAATACCAAGACGTACACCTCCCCTTCCGGCGCGTACACCCTCACCGTCGACCCGAGCGAGCGGGGCGGCTTCGGCCCCTCGACCGTCACGCTCAGGCGCAATGGCGAGACCGTCTACGAGCGCGAATACGACTTCACCCTCTGGATCGCGGATGTCACGGACACCGGCGCCGTCGCGGGCGCCGCGTACCGCAACGGGCTGCAGAGCTTCCCGCCGCGGCACATGCGGCAGGATCCGGCTGTCGAGGTCATCATTCTCGATGCGCAAGGCGACGTCATCGCCCGCGACGCGCACGAGCGGAAACACAATACGCGTGTGATGACGAACCCGCCGTCACCCCTCAACCCGACGATCAGCGGCGTGCACGCGCTGCCCGAGCAGGACATCGTGTTCGTCAGACCGAGGTATCGCAACGAACAGAGCCCGGTCTCGTGGTGGCGCTACCGCCTCAGCACGGGCGAGGCGCTCGAGCCGATCACGCCCGATCAACCCGCGAGCAAGAGCCAGTGGAGCTCGCCCAACGACACGCGCGTCGTTTCGATCCCCGGCACACCGCTCCAGGCCGTGCACTGGACGAATTTCAATCCCGATTTCGACCCGCCCTGGGACGTCCGCGTCTCCGTCGTCACGAGCGACGGCAAGACGGTCTTCTCCCGCGACTACCCCGGGGAGTACGACGAGTTCGATGAGCGGGGCTGGCACTACCAGCGCGACCTCATCGCCCGCGGCATTCATCAGCTCGCCGTCGCGGAGAGGTCGTTCAGCTTCCGGAGCTTCGCCGAGAACGCTATTACGACGTTCTCGTGCGCACAAGAAGGCGACCGCTGGGTCATCTCGGAAACCGATCGCGTCGCAACGGACGACGCGGCGCTCTTCGTCGCAGCCGAGCGAGCTGAGCCCGAGTTGAGGCCGATCGTCCTCCCGATCGTCGGCCGCATCGAGCTCGAGCGCGTCGCGGAGTTCGGCGGCATGACCGTCGCGCCAAGCGGCCTGCTCCACGTGATCGATACGAGCGACGGCAGCGTCCACGTCTTCGATCAAGCCGGCGAACCCCTGCGCGTGCTCCGTTGCGAAGAAGGCGATTTTCAGATCAGACAGGGAGGCGGCTTGCTTTCTGTTGACGCCGACGGCGTCACACACGTGATCCCCTGCATGCAGTTCACGGACTACAACGAAGAGGAGAAGGGCTACCTCACCTTCGACGCGGAGGGCAACCGCATCGGCTTCGAGCCGCTGCTCACCGACGAGGTCCGCGAGCAGTGGCTCCACAAGCCCGACGGCACGGGCACGTGGGTGCTCGGGTACCACGTCGCCCTGCTCTTCGACGAGCAATCCAGCGAGCCGCGCGTCATCCGCAAGTCCGCGGACGGGCGATGGTTCGGCACCGTCCAGGACGGCGCCGTCGCGCCGGACGGCTCGCTCGCGCTGATCTCCTTCACGGACAACCGGGGCATGATGCCGTCCGGGGCGTTCCTGAGCATCTACGACCCCGAGGGCACCCCCCTCCGCGCGTACACGCCGCCGAAAGATGTTCGATTCGGTGCGCCCGCGTTTGTCCCGCCCTGGGTCGCCGTCTGGGGCCGGACGAGCCTCTACATCTACGACACCCGGACCGACGACCCCCCGCGCGAATTCCGCATCGCTGGCATGGGCGAGGATTCGTACTGGTACCTCGGCAGCGGGATCCGGCCCGGCGAGCTGCTGCTCCACAACGCGAACTCGACCGAGCTCATCCGGCTCGAGCTCCCCGAACCCTGAAACGGGCACGCCCCGCGCGCGAACGAGGCGTGACAAGGCGCGAGTGGGGGAGTGCGCCCGTCACGCCTCGGAACGCGAAGCGTGGCTCGGATGGAGTCGTCTCAGCTCATCGCTTCCGGCGCGCGACGAGCAGGCCCGACAGCGCCATCAGCGCCGCGCTGCCCGGGCTCGGGACGTACTGCTCGATCGTCGGCGAGTACTCGATCGTGAACACGTCCGCGTAGCGGTACACCTGGCCGTTCTCCTCGAACGTGGCGTCCGGGTCGATCAGGAAGATCGGGTCCGCGACGGCGTTCACCTCCGCCTGCGACGCGATGACCGCGCTCGCGCGGATCTCCACGCGGCCGGTGAGACCCGTCAACGCGACCGTGCTCACCGTCGTCGAGAACGAATCGCTCAGCTGCCCGACGCCCGATTGCGCACTCGTGAACGCGCCGTCGTTGATGATCGGGTTGTTGCTGTCTCCCGGGCGGAACACACGCACCGTCCCCGACGCGATCGCGTTCGTGAGCGTGATGTCCGCACGAGGCGTGATCGACGCGTCCGCGAACGCCGTCACCACGAGCGGAACCGTCGGACGCGTGATCGTCCCGAGCGGCACCACGCGATATCCGTACGTCACCTGCGCCGAGAGCGAGTCGCCGAAGACTGAGCCCGTGCTCGATGCCTCGATGTCCGCGATCGGGCGCATCCCGCCGCCGGTCACGGCGTTCCCCGTGAACATCGCCGGGTTCGCGCCGCCGCTCGCGTCGGTGTACTGGAAACTCGTGCTCAGTGGCACGTTCGACGGCGGCGGGACCGAGCCACCGCCGCCCGTCGAGATGTGTACGCGGTACTCCGCGTCGCCAACCGGTGATTGCGCGTGAGCGCACGAAACCCATCCGCCAACCGCGATCGCGGCGGCGGCACACACGGTGTGCCAGGTCATCATCTTGTCTCCCTTTCCTGATCTTTCTCCCAACCCGCGTCGCGAGACGCGAGCACGAATCGCCCGCCTTCCGAAACGGGCGAACGATCGTAAGTCTAGTTTATACAAGAGGTAAGGGAAGTAGAATCTCGCGATTTTGTCGATTCCGCGGGCCTTTCCGCCCCACGTCCGATCACCGCACGTAATTCGCCGCGGGGTTCGAGTTCTGCGCCATCCCGCCCTGGTCCACGATCGGCCCGAGAGAGTTCCCCGCCGCCGAGACCTGGAAGCCGGGCAGCGTGTTGCCCATCGCGACGTTCTCGATCACGGTGTGACCGTTCCCGCCGATGACGAATCCGAACTCCCCGTTCCGCGACGCCTCGCACCGGCGTACGAGCCCGCTCGACGTGCAGTTCAGGTCGAACCCGGACAGCCCGTTACCGTTGCTCACACACCCGACGAGCGACGGGCTCCCGCACCCGACGCCGATGGCCGATCCGAAGACCATCCCCGACCCGCCGTTGTTCGAGCACACGACCACCTCCGCCTGCCCGTCGCCCTCGAAGTCGAAGACGCTCGTGCCGTTGCCCGTGTTCCCGTTCGCGGTGGAGCGCTGGAAGATGAACACCGCGCCGCCGCTCCCCCCGCCGCCCATCACGCTGAGCCCGTCACCGATGTTGTCGGAGAAATCGCACGTCTGCACGCGGACGCTCGGGCAATCGACAAAGATCGTCCCGCCCACCTGGTTGCCGCTCGCGACGCACGCGTCGAGCGAGGCGTCCATCGATTCTTCGAAGATCCCGCCGCCGCCGTTGCCGATCGCGCGGCAGTGGTCCATGCTCGCGCGCCGCGCCCCCTCGCCGCCGCCCAGCGCCGCGAACCCCGCGCCGGCGTTGCCCGACGCGACGCACGCGTCCCACGCGAAGACGTGGCTCGACCCGCCGGCCGAGTTGGGCACGCCGCACCGGAAACCGTCGCCCCCGTTCCCGTTGGCGTCGCACCCGCTGAAGCCGATGAGCGTGCTCGCGTCGCTCGCGTCCTCGCCGATGAGAAACACGAAGCCGTGCCCGAAGTTGCCGCCGGACGAGCACCGGCGCATCGCGACCGAATGGGCGCGCGATCGCTGGCGATCAAGGCTAGCGCGCACGCCAGAGCCGCCGTTGCCAGAACAGTGCAGCAAGTCGAAGTCATACGAGATCGACTCGTCGCCCCCGCCCGTGACGTGCAGCCCGTGGAGCGAGTTCTGGTGCATGCTCGCGCCGCGGATCCGCACGCGGGATTCCCCGCCCGCCGCACCGCTCGGCGCGTACACGATCCGAGCCCCGCTCTCCCCGTTGCCCACGCACGAGATCTCCTGGATCTCCAGCGACGACGGGGCCCCCGCCGGCATCGACACGAGCACCCCGTTCCCGCCGCACGACTCGAATGACGACGTCACAATGTTCACCGATGTCCCCGCGCCGGCCCGCGAGACGTCGAAGCCGTCGCCCCCGCACCCCACCACGCGCACGCCCGTGATCGAGCACGACGATGCACCCTCGACGTGCACCCCGTCCACCGCCCACCCGCTGATGAGCGACGCGCCCGTCCCGGGAGAGACCGAGCCGTCGATCACCACGTGCACGCGCCGGTTCGCCGGATCGGTGTTGCGCACCGTGAACGCGTTCGCCGCGCCGGGCACGCCGCGGAGGGAAAACCCACGCATCGAGACCGTCACCGTGTGCTCGCCCGGCGCAAAGCTGTCGCAATCGACGACGATGCAATCCTCACCCGCCGTCCCCGTGATGTCGCCCGAGAGCGTGTACACGCCCGGCGAGGTGATCACGTGCGACGCGCCCTGCCCACCGGGAAGATCAGCCACGCTGATTCCCGGCACGATCTCGTCGAGCGATTTCATCGTCGGCGTCACCGGGCCCGGCGGCGGGTTCAGATCGCCGCACACCGCGGGCGACGCGAACACGGAAACACACAACCCGGCGCACGCCAGCACGGTCCACGGCTTCATGATTCGTCCCTTCTCGAGAGCAACAACTCCTCGGGGCCCTCACGAAAGGCGAACCCCATCAACCAACGATGCACCCCGGGCACGCCCCCCGCAAGCTCTAGACACTTGTGCGATCAATCTTGCGCCACGAAGATGAGAATTCCGGGCGATTCACACAGGAGCGATGCCTGATGGAACACGAACAAACCCCGCCGGACCCCGCACCGACAAGCCCGCCGCCCGGCCCATACCACGCCTACTGGCAGGCCAACATCCGCTACGTCCTCATCCTCCTCGCGATCTGGTTCGCCGTCTCCTACGGGTGCGGCATCCTCTTCGCCGAGCAGCTCAACAGGTTCAGCGTCCCCGGCTCGGGATTTCCGCTCGGATTCTGGTTCGCCCAGCAGGGATCCATCTACACCTTCGTCCTCCTCATCGCCGTCTACGTCTGGCTCATGAACCGCCTCGATCGGCGCTTCGGCGTGCGGGAGGACTGACCCATGGACGTGCAGGCCTGGACCTTCGTCATCGTCGGGCTCACCTTCGCGCTGTACATCGGCATCGCGATCTGGTCTCGCGCCGGATCCACGAGCGAGTTCTACATCGCCGGCAAAGGCGTCCACCCCCTCGCCAACGGCATGGCTACCGGCGCCGACTGGATGTCCGCCGCCTCCTTCCTGGGCATGGCCGGCGCGATCTCGTTCCTCGGCTACGACGGCTCCGTCTACCTCATGGGCTGGACCGGCGGCTACGTCCTGCTCGCGCTCCTGCTCGCGCCCTACCTGCGCAAGTACGGCAAGTTCACCGTGCCCGACTTCGTCGGGGACCGCTACTACTCCAGGCTCGCGCGCCTCGTCGCCGTGATCTGCGCCGTCTTCGTCAGCTTCACCTACGTCGCCGGTCAGATGCGCGGCGTCGGCGTCGTCTTCTCGCGATTCCTCGAGGTCGATATCACCCTGGGCGTCCTCATCGGCATGGGCATCGTCTTCTTCTACGCCGTGCTGGGCGGCATGAAGGGCATCACCTACACCCAGGTCGCGCAGTACTGCGTCCTCATCTTCGCGTTCATGGTCCCCGCGATCTTCCTCTCCATCCAGCTCACCGCGAACCCCATCCCCCAGATCGGCTTCGGCGGCGAACTCGCCGGCGAGATCGGCACGCAAATAGCAGCGGGCGAGCGCACCACCCTCCTGAGCAAGCTCGACGGCCTCAACGAGGAACTCGGCTTCGCCCGCTACACCGACGGCTCCAAGTCCACCCTCGACGTCTTCTGCATCACCCTCGCCCTCATGGTCGGCACCGCCGGCCTCCCGCACGTCATCATCCGCTTCTACACCGTCCCCCGCGTCCGCGACGCCCGCATGAGCGCCTTCTGGGCGCTCCTGTTCATCGCCATCCTCTACACCACCGCCCCGGCGGTGGGGGCCTTCGGGCGCGTCAACCTCATCGACGCCACGCGCAACGCCTGGTACTCCGCCGAAACGGCGCAGGACGCCGGCGACACAAACCCCAAGCTCATTCCCGAATGGTTCCGCACCTGGGAAGACGCCGAGCTCATCGCCTGGGTCGACAAGAACAACGACGGGCGAGTCCAGTACCGCGGCGCCAACAGCGCGCCCGCGAACGCGTTCGAGGGCACGCCCGAGTTCCTCGAAGACCGAGGAGACCACGGCCAGCGCCTCCTCGCCAACACGCCGACGGACAACGACAACGAGCTCTTCGTCGATCAGGACATCATGGTCCTCGCGAACCCCGAGATCGCGGGGCTGCCCAGCTGGGTCATCGGCCTCGTCGCCGCGGGCGGGCTCGCCGCCGCGCTCTCCACCGCCGCGGGCCTCCTGCTCGTCGTCTCCACCGCGATCAGCCACGACCTGTGCAAGAAGATGATCACGCCGGACATCACGGAGAAACAGGAGCTGATCGTCGCCCGCGTCGCCGCCGCGCTCGCCGTGTGCGGCGCCGGCTACCTGGGCATCAACCCGCCGGACTACGTCGCGGCCACCGTCGCCTTCGCCTTCGGCCTCGCCGCGTCGAGCTTCTTCCCCGCGATCATCCTGGGCGTCTTCGTCAAACGTGCCAACCGCGAGGGCGTCATCGCCGGCATGCTCTGCGGCATCGGCTTCACCACCGCCTACATCCTCTACTTCAAATTCCTGGGCGGCACGAAGGACCAGTGGCTGCTCGGCATCTCCCCCGAGGGCATCGGCGCCGTCGGCATGGCGATCAACTTCCTCGTGGCGTTCTTCGTCTCGAACATCACCAAGGAACCGCCGCAGGACGTGCAGGACCTGGTCGAGCAGATCCGCG
This sequence comes from Symbiodinium necroappetens, assembly GCA_905231915.1. Lineage (NCBI taxonomy): Eukaryota > Dinophyceae > Suessiales > Symbiodiniaceae > Symbiodinium > Symbiodinium necroappetens. The sequence goes on along the minus strand of CAJNJA010070918.1, from coordinate 33,896 downwards.
TCCCGAAGGGCGCGGGCGAGGCGCATGAGCTGAGCGCGTAGAAGCCTGCGGCGTGATCGACCGCCACCGAGAGCTGATCCTCCACGCTGGAACGATCCCGGCCACGATCGCGAAGGGTGTCTCTGCATGCACGCTCGCAGACTTTTCATGCGCGACCAAGACGCGATTCCGATCGCTGAACGTCGATTCGAGCGATGATCCTTGCGTCGGCGATGAGGTGGTATACGGTGAACGTGCCGGGGCCCATGTTCCTGTCCACCCGTTACCTACCCGTTGTAGCAGTGAGGGCACCATGCGTCGCACCCCCCGGTCGTTCGTCTGTTCGATCCTGACCCTGTGCCTCGCCGCCGCGGCGCATGCCCAGCTCGGGCAGCTCAACCCGCCACCCGGACCGGTGACCGAGACCGGCCCGCACCTCGGGCAGATCCAGCCCTGGCGCGCGCTCAACGACCTGCCCGGATCCGCGACGGCCGTGCACGTCATCACCCAGCCCGGCGTCTACTACATGACCGAGGAGATCAACGCTGGCCTCGGTCAGAGCGGCGTCGAGATCAACCTCGACGGGCTCCCCCCGGGCGAGTACTACGTCTGCATCATCTCGAACGGCAACCCCGTCAGCCTGAGCGCGGGCTCGATGCACGGCATTTCGTACACCGACAACGTCGGCCACGATGAGACCATCGAGATCAGCTCCGGCTCGTCGGGCGACGTCCGCTCGCCCATCAGCGGCGCGACCGGCGACGGCGTCCACTGCATCGGCGCCGAGCGCGTCATCCTCCGCGGGCTCGAGATCACCAACTGCGAGGGCGACGGCGTCCACCTCCGCGACAACCGCGTCTCCGAGAACAGCAACATCCTGATCCGAAACGTGGGCGGCGACGGTATGGACACCGTCGCGGATCTGACGGCGAGCTACGTCTGCCGGAAGAACGACTCCTGGGTCAGCATCAGCCACACCGGCGGCTCCGGGTCGAAGGCCCTCGAATACCACCAGCTCGTGTTCACCGACGCCCGGGTCAGCGGAGCGGACGGCCCCGGCATCGAGATCCATCCCCGCGCCTTCATCGACGACGGCGGCATCGCGAGATCGTCGAGTGTCCGCATGCACCGGTGCTCCTCGAACAACTCGGGCTCCGACGGCGTGCGCGTCGTCCCGCAGGCGGCGGGCACGTACGCGTTCGATCTTACGGTCATCGACACACTCGCCAACACCGGCAACGGGATCTGCATCGAGAACACCGTCGGCGCGGACTGCACGGTCGCCCTGGACGGCTTCGATTCGAGCGGCAACGGCGACAACGGCTACGTCTCCCGTCGCGACGGCGCCGGCGTGTGCGCCGAGCGGCTCATGAACGGCCGGATGAACGGCAACGGCGAGAACGGCGTCCTCTCGGACGGTGACACGACCTACTACAAGTACGAATTCGAGAACGTCATGGTTACCAGCACGACCATCCACGGCATGAGCTTCCTCCCGGGCGCCGGGGCTGCGCAGACGGGCGCCGATGTGAGCATGGACCAGGTCAGCATCTCCAACAGCGGGGGGCACGGCCTCCACGTCGGCTGGAGCGCCGCCGCGGGGCCGTTCGCCATCGAGATGGACCGCTGCCGCATGACCCAGAACGGCATGAGCGGCGCCTTCCTGCAGGCCGCCGACGGCTGCGGCATAGACAACAACTGCAATTCCAACGGCGACGACGGGCTCTCCCTCATCGACGCCAGCGGCTCGTTCGAGTCCGGTACGTTCAACAACAACGGCGGGAGCGGCGTGCGCGCGCAGAACAGCTCCTGCTGGATCCGCGTCTCGCAGTGCACCGGCAACAACGCGAACGGCGCCGAGATCCAGGGCGGCTCGGCCACCATCGACGGCGGGCTCTTCTCGAACAACGCCTTCAGCGGCATCGACATGCAGGGCGTCCCCGCCGGCGTGATCGCGCGCGTGAGCGCGTCGAGCAACGGCGAGTACGGCATCTGGTGCCGGAACTCGGTCACCAACTGCTCGGTCGTCGACAACAACTGCAACGGCAACGAGGGCGGCATCCGCGTCGACGGCGCGAACAACGTCGTCCAGCGCAACACCGCCACGATCGGGCTCCTCGGCGGCATCACCGTCGCGCCCGGCAGCCTCGAAGGCCTGCCCGTCGACAGCAGCAACATCAACACCCACGCCAACCCGGCGGGGAACGTGGTGCGCTGAGAGCCCGACACACAGATGTGTGCGTCTCAAGAGGGCGCGCGGGGTGCGCTCCTGACCGGTCGGCGTCGCTATAGTCTGGTCCGGCCAGTTGATCCTTCGGGGAGTTCCGCATGACCGCAACCCTCACCATCCGCGACGAATCGCTCACGCCCGGCTTCGACGATCACGTCTTCGAGCTCGAGTTCCCCACCGAGTCCATCACCGTCCGCGAGATCATCCGCGAGCGGATCTACCAGGAAGTCGACGACGTCAACCGCGCCCTCCGAAACGGCGCACAGGGAGTCGGCTACCGCGGGCTCGTCGCGCCCTCGGACATCGAGCAGCGGCTGAACGACGGTCGCAAGAAGAAAAAGCCAAAGCTCGTCGACTGGAAAGCACAGTTCGAGCTCGCGACCGACGCGTACGAGCACAAGCGCATCCTCGTCCTCGTCGGCGACCGACAGACCGAATCGCTCGATGAGGTCATCACCATCACCGCCGGAACCGAGGTCACCTTCATCCGGCTCGTCATGCTCGTAGGCGGCTGATGTTCGGTTCGGAGCGTGAATACCCGGCGTGGTTTCGGATGGCCGAAGAGGCCGACCGTGCATCGAGAACGGGCGACCATACACGCAGATTCGACCTCGAGAATGAAGTCGGTTTGATGTTCGCAATGGCAGATCCCGCCGAGCGCGGACAGATGCTCGTGGAAGGACTGGAGATCTTGCTCGGCGAGATCCGGTCACGAAAATGGCGAAAGCTCAACCAGTCAGATCAATGGCGCCGCATCCACATCGCGAACACGCTCAGCAGCTCTATGAGACCCTCACGCCTCGTCGATCCCGATTCAGCCGCCAGAATCATCGAGCGGTCCGCAGAAATAATGGAAGAGTCCGGTCTCGTGCCGGTCATATTCAAGAATTTCTTCGCAGTTCTGGAGCGCAAGCCGGAGCACTATCAAGACTCCGAGCGGATCCGCAGCGCCTGCAAGAACGCCATTCCCGTCGCGGAGCAGCACGCCGACCGCATCGGCCATCGCACACTCGCGTATCTCCGACGGATCGCAAAGGGCGAGGCCGATATCCCTGTCGACGCCGACGAACCCTGGACCGACGCGGTGCACGCGGCACTCAAGGCCGCAACCGGCGAGCAGCGCGACGCCCTCGCGGCTTTCCTCAACCATTGCCGCGATGCCACGCAAAGCAAGCCGACGAAGAAGTGGCTCAAGCTGGTGCGCGAGCACATCGACACCGTCGGCGAGGACGAAATTCGTCGCATCATCAGCGCCTGGATCCCCCTCGCGGAAAAGCCCCGCGAATCGCCCAACCCCTACTGGCACGGCACCGACACCCCCGGCGCGCGCCTCTTCATCCCGGATCACCACCAGACCGTCCTCCGCGGGCTCTGCTGGGCCGCGGGTGTGATCGGCGGCGAGGACACCCCGCGCACGCTCGCGAGCTTCGCGATCTCCTGCTACCGCAAGATCCAGGGCATCGGCCCGCGCGCGCCGAAAGTCGGCAACGCCGCCGTCTACGCGCTCGGCATGATCCCGGGACGCGAATCCCTCGCGCAGCTTGCACGGCTCAACATCAAGGTGACCTACGGGACCGGTCTCAAGATGATCGCCAAGGCCCTCGACGAGGCCGCGGAACGCGAGGGCCTCCCGCGCGACGAGGTCGAGGAACTCGCCGTCCCCTCGTTCGGGATGGAAGCCGTCGGCCTCCGCATAGAACAACTCGCCGGGTACGAAGCGCAGCTCCGCATAGAAGGCGGGACGGACGCAAACGCGGTCTCCCTGAAGTGGATCAACCCAAGCGGCAAAGCCGTCAAGTCCGTCCCCGCGCCCGTCAAGCGCGACACGCCCGAAGAGCTGAAAGACCTCAAGGCGACGCTCAAGGACGCGAAGCAGATGCTCCCCGCCCAGCGCGACCGCATCGACTCGCTCTTTCTGGCGCAGAAAACATGGCCCCTCGCGACATGGCGCGAGCGGTACCTCGACCACGCCCTCGTCGGCACGATCGCGCGCCGGCTCGTCTGGGTCTTCCGCGAAGGCGATCGCGAAACCGCCGCGACCTGGTCGCACGACGAGTCGCCGGGCCTCGTCACACCCAATGGCGAGCCGTTCGACCCGGCACAAGACGCATCGGTCGAGCTCTGGCACCCCATCGACCCTCGCGCCGCGGACTCGAACGACCCGCTCCGCCCGGACATCATGGCCTGGCGCGAGTTCTTCGAGACCCGCGAGATCCGCCAGCCCTTCAAGCAGGCCCACCGTGAGATTTACCTCCTCACCGACGCCGAGCGCACGACAGAGGTCTACTCCAATCGCTTCGCGGCCCACATCCTCCGCCAGCACCAGATGAACGCGCTCAGCAAAGTTCGCGGGTGGCACAATGTCCTTCGGCTGCTCGTCGACGACTTCTACCCGCCCGCGACGAAGCAACTCGACCCGTGGGGCCTCCGCGCCGAGTTCTGGGTCGAGGGCGTCGAGTCCGAGGCGGACGAGTACGGCGCCACGGCGATGACCCACATCGCGACGGACCAGGTCAGATTCCACCGCACCGGCGCGCACGCGAACTACACACACGCCTCGGGAGGCGGGTACACGACATACGATTCCGATGACACCGCGCACCACCCGGTCCCGCTGGAGCAGGTCCCGCCGCTCGTCTTCTCCGAGATCATGCGGGACGTCGACCTCTTCGTCGGCGTCGCGAGCGTGGGCAACAATCCGGAGTGGGCCGACGGCGGGCCCGACGGCGCGTTCCAGACTCAGTGGCGGCATTTCGCGTTCGGCGACCTCTCGGGCACGGCCAAGGCCCGCGCCGACACGCTCTCCAGGCTCGTCCCGCGTCTCGCCATCGCCGATCGGTGCACGCTCGACGGGCGATTCCTCGTCGTCCGGGGTGAGATCCGGGCGTACAAGATCCACCTCGGCAGCGGCAACATCCTCATGGAGCCGAACGACCAGTACCTGTGCATCGTCCCCGGCCGCTCCGACCCGACGAAGAGCAGAGCGGAAAAGATCTTCCTCCCCTTCGAGGGCGACCGCACGCTCTCCGTCATCCTGAGCAAGGCGTTCATGCTCGCCGAGGACACGAAGATCACCGACACAACGATCCTCTCGCAGATCAAGCGGGGGATCTGACACACCGAACGCCGGCCCGTCGAGGCCTGCGAGCTCAGCGCGTGACCCTCACTCCTCCGCCAGATCAAAGTACGGCGGCTTCGTCTCCCACGGGTAGCCGTCTTTCGCCAGCCCGTACCCCACATCGAACAGCGCGTTCATGTACGCCTTGTCGAACGGCTCCGTCTCCTCGAGCGTGAAGCTCGGCGGGATGTACGCGAGGTTGAACCCCATCCCGTCACGACGCGCGCCGAGGTACATCCGGAACATATCGCCGATCCCCAGCGTCCGGATCATCGACGAGACCGTCCGGCCAGCGATCGACAGCGATCGCGCCTCGACCACCTCGTGCCGCGCCGCGAACGACGCGTTCCGGATGATGTACAGCTGCTGGTCCTCGGTGTTGATGCGCATCGCCTCGAATTCTTCCCCGATGTTGAGCGTCAGCGGGTACACGAACACCTGCGTCGTCGCGCCCCCGTCCACGTGCATCTCGTCGTACGCCTCCCCGTCCGCCGCGACCACGTCGATGTACACCGGCGGGAACGCCACCGGGATCGACGCCGACGCCAGCAGGATCTTGTGGATCAGCTCCACCTTGCCCGGGTGGTCGCTCGCCGCGATCCGGCTCACGTTCCAGTACACCGGCTCCATCAGGTCCAGGTTCGTCGTCCCGATGGTCAGCCGGCGCCCGCGCCAGTGCTCGCGCCCGATCGCCTCGATCATCTCCTCCGTGATGTGCTCCTGAATCGAGCGGTACAGCCCGCTCGAGTCCGCGAACGAGTCCGACGTCAGCCCCTCGAGCTTCCCCTTCTGACGCACGAGGTCCCTCGTCTCCACCGTGGTGTACACCGTGCGCAGCGCGTCGTCGTACTCCGGACCGAGGAACGCGAACGGCGCGATCAGCGCCCCCGTGCTGATCCCCGTCACCGCGCGGAACTCCGGCCGGTCCCCCCGCGCCGTCCACCCGCACAAAAGACCCGCCCCGAACGCCCCGTTCTGGCCGCCCCCCGACACCGCCAGGAACCGGATCGGCTCGCGCGCGAGGCCGCTCTCGCGGAGCTGGCGCGTGTACTCGGCCCGCCGATCGTCAAGGTCGTTCCCGCGCCCCGCGTACGCGTGGTCGCCGATGAACCGCGCCCAGGGCATCCCCGGCACCTCCGCCGTCAGCACCAGCTCCCGAGGGACCGGGTTCCGGTGAATCGGCGCGGCACACCCGCCGAGCACCATCGAGAACAGGAGGAGCACGAAACCGAACCGGGACGGGCGCATCATCGTCGGGATCCTTCTGCACGGGATTCGAAACCGGACCACGCGGGACACGAGTCAGAGCGCCGGCTCGCCAAGACCCTCTCCGCCGTACCCCCGCGGCTCCTTCGACCACGGGTACCCCTTCTCCGCCAGATCGTACGCCATGTCGAACAGCTTCCGCATGTACACCAGGTCGAACTGCTCGGCCGGGACCTCGCGGAAATCCTGAGGCATCGACGCGAGGTTGAACCCGATCCCGTCCCGCTTCGCCGCCAGGAAACACCGGTACAGGTCGCCGTACCCCTGCGCCCGGATCAGCGAGCTGATCGAACGCTCCAGGATCGGCAGCACGCTCTGCGGCGTCGCCTGCCACCGCGGCGTCTCGTGGGCGTTGCGGATCAGGTACATCTCCGCCCGTATCCCGTGCCGCTCGAGCAGCTCCCCCATCCGCAACGCGAACGGGTACATGAACAGCTGCGAGACCGTCCCCCCGTCCACGTGCAGCTCGTCGTACCGCTCCCCGTCGACCTCCACCTCGATCCGCACCGGCGGGAACGCCCCCGGGATCGACGCCGACGCCAGCATGATCTTCCTGAACAGATCGAGCGAGCCCGGCGCCCCGCTCGCCGCCAGGTCCCCCATCCGCCACACCACCGGACGCATCGTGTCGATGTTCGTCGTGCAGATGTTCAGCGTGCGCCCCTTCGCGAACTCCCCGGCGACCGCGTCCAGCATCCGCTGGTCGACGTGGTGCGCGATCACGGACGCCAGCGGCGACGAATCCGCCATCGCGTCAGACGTGATCGCGCTCAGCAGCGACCGCCTCTTCAGGACGTCCTTCGTGGCGTATTTCGTGTAGATCGTCTCCAGCTCGCCGTCCCACTCCGGTCCCAAAAACGCGAGCGGAGCCGACAGCGCCCCCGTGCTGATCCCCACCACGCCCTGGAACCACGGACGCGTCCCGTGCGCCGTCCACCCATTCAAAAGACCGGCGCCGAACGCACCGTTCGCGCCGCCGCCGGAAATGCCGAGCCAGCAGATCCGCTCCTCGTCGCGGCCCGCCGACCGCAGCCGATCGACCAGCAGCTCCGCCCGCGCCCGGGCGTTCTCGATCGTCTCGTCCGCCCAGTACCGAGCCTCCGGGTGCCCGGGGACCACCGCGCGATCCACCAGGTGCTCCGGCACCGGGTTCCGCTTGGCCGCGAAAAGGGTTTTCCAGCTCTCCAATGCGCACCTCCCGGCCCGATCGAGCGCCCGGCCGGCACGCATGCTACCACCGCCGCCCACCGGGCTCGCCGCCACTCGCGACCGTCGATACCGCCCCAGAGGCGACGATCCGCACCGCCACAGAGTTCGACACCGATGACTGGCTTCCCCGGCACGGCCGGGCCGATAGTGCAACAATCCGACCGACTGTCTCATGCGCACACCACCCGCACTCCCCCGAGCACACACCAGATGAGCAACACCGCGCTCCAGATCCTCATCCCCGCCATCCTCGCGCTTGGCCTCATGGCCGCCGTCGAACTCGGCTACCGCCTCGGGCGGCGACGCTCCCGCGGACGCGACGGCGGTAAACCCATGGAGACCGGCGCCATCCAGGGCGCGATGCTCGGACTCCTGGGCCTCCTCCTCGGATTCAGCTTCGCCGGGGCCGCGGGCCGCTTCATGGAACGCCAGGACCTCATCACCGCCGAGGCGAACGCGATCACGACCGCGTTCCTCCGCGCCGACCTGCTGGACGACGCCCACACGTCCGCGCTGCGCGACGCGCTGAACGCCTACGTCGAGCACCGCGTCGAGGCCTCCAGCAGGCTCCAGGACGGCATCGCCCGGGAAGACCTGGACCGCATCGCGGCGTCCCACCGCATGATCTGGAGCGCCGCGCTCGCCGGCGTGCAGTCGACGCCATCGGCCACCGTCTCGGTGCTCGTGCCCGTCAACAGCGTCTTCGACCTCCACGCCTCCCGCGTCGCGTCCGCGCACAAACACCTCCCCGCGCTCGTGGTCGGCCTCCTCCTCGCCTGCTCCATCCTCACCCTCGGCGTCATCGGCTACGCCTGCGCGCTCGCCAAGGCCCGCAACACCAGCATGAACACGATGATCGCCCTCCTCATCGCCGCCGCACTCTGGACCACCATCGACCTCGACCGCCCCCGCATCGGCCTCATCCGACTCTCCGACCACGCCCTCCAGAACCTGGACCTGAACGCGAAGCTGCCGTGAGTGCGCGAGCACGTTCCGCGTCACCTAATCCCGCGCGACGACACCGGGCAGCTGGGTGACCAGCAGCCAATCGCCGACCCCACGTCCCCCACACTTATCACCCCGTCGCCACCCGCGAATACCCTGTTCGGGGCCGAGCGGGCATCCGGCATCGCGGGCCGGCTAGATTTCAGGACGCATTTTCCACATCGGCCAATGGGCCTCGCCGCCTCATCCGATAAGCGTGCAGGGCAGCACCGCTCCTCTCTGAGCACCCGGAGGCCGCGTCCGTGCATCTCTCCAAGACCACGAAAAAGCTGCTTCTGATCAACGCACTGAGTCTCGTCTGCACGCTCAGCGTGGTCGTTGCCGTGCTCATCACGGCACGAGGCGTGCACGGGCACGCCGAGGCCATGCGCCTCGTCACCGAGGTCAAGGACGAGGCGCTCCTCGAATACACCACCGCGGTCGGCTACGGCGGCGCGATCCACCACATGAAGAACTACGTTCTCCGACGCGAGCCCGCGTACATCGACGCATTCCACCTCTCCGTCGAGCGCGGACGCCACGCCGTCGCGCGCTACCGATCGCTCGGCGAGCTCACCGAGGCGGAGCGCGACGCGCTCGACCTCCTCGAAGAGATGCTCGGGCAGTACACGACCGCCATCACGGAGGCGCAGGGCCTGTACGGTTTCGTCCAGGAAGTCGACGAGCAGATCATGGTCGACGATTCCGCCTACATCGCCGCGATCCAGACGCTCAAGGGCACGATCCGTTCGGAGGTCGCCAGCGCGAACGCTTCGCTCGAATCGCAGCTGCTCGCGCTGCGCACGGTCGCCGTCGCCTTCAGCGCCCTCTCCCTCGTCATCGTGGGCGGTTTCGGCGTCTACTTCACACTCCGTGTCGGGCGGCGCATCACGGATCAGAACGACGAGATCCACCGCGAGATCGAGCAGCGCGAGCAGGCCTGCCGTGTCCAGGACGAGTTCCTCGCCAACATGAGCCACGAGATCCGCACCCCCATGACCTCCATCCTCGGCTTCGCCAGCATCCTCGAGAGCCCCGAGGAAACCCCCGCCGCGAAGGAGATGCGCAAGGACGCCACGAGCACGATCCAGCGCAACGCCAAGCACCTGCTCACGATCATCAACGACATCCTCGATATCGCCAAGCTCCGCGCCGGGCGCATCGAACTCGAGACGCAACGCGTCGACCCCGTCGCCATGGTCGAGGGCGTCGTCTCGCTCATGCGGCCCAACGCCATCGACCGCGGCCTCACGATGACCGTCCGCTACGACACCGCGATCCCGAAGTGGATCCACGCCGACCCCGTCCGCGTCCGCCAGATCCTGCTCAACCTCATCGGCAACGCCATCAAGTTCACGGAGAACGGCGGCGTCACGCTTGCCGTCTCGGTCGAGGGCGAGCATCCCACGGCCGTGCGGTTCGCCGTCATCGACACCGGCATCGGCATCGCGCCGGAAGACCAGGACCACCTCTTCGAAGCCTTCCGCCAGGTCGATTCCAGCCGCACCCGGCGCCACGGCGGCACCGGCCTCGGCCTCACCATCTGCCAGCGCCTCGCCGGCCTCATGGGCGGACGAGTCGCGCTCCGAAACAGCTCGGGCGAGGGCAGCACCTTCATCTTCGAATTCGAAACCGAATCCTCCGGGGCCCTCGGGTCCTGGGCGGGCCCAGCGCCCGACGAAACCGCCGAGCCCAGCGCTTCGGAGCTGGACCTGAAAGGCCTCCGCGCCCTGCTCGTCGAGGACGGCGACGACAACAGGCGCATCATGTCCATGATGCTCAGCGCCGCCGGCGCGACCGTCACCGTCGTCGAGAACGGGCGCGAGGCCATCCTCGCCTGCTCGGCGCGGAACGAAGAGGACGCGCCGCTCGCCGAACCGTTCCCCTTCGACCTCATCGTCACCGATATGCAGATGCCCGTCATGGACGGCTACACCGCCACATCAAAGCTCCGCAGCCTCGGCTGCGACGTCCCCATCGTCGCCGTCACCGCCCACGCCATGACCGGGGACGACGAGCGATGCCTCAGCTGCGGCTGCGACGAGTACGTCACCAAGCCGATCGACCCCGCCGCGCTCATCAAGGCCTGCCGCGACTCGGTCCGGAAAAGGCATGCCGCGAGCCGCACGGCGCCGCAGCACGCCCGCGCGGCCTGAGCCGCGGGGTTCCACCCGGATCACCCGGTGAATCCCGGTTCATGCGCGGACCATAAAATGCGCGCATGCCCTCCCCCCTCCACCGCGACATCGCCTGGCTCTACGCCCTCCTCGACGAGGTCGCCCCGCCCACCGACGCCGAGCGCACCGCCCGCGCCGCCGGCGAGGCGCTCCTCGACGCGTCCGACACCGACCGCCGCCTCGAAGGCGTCCCCCTCGACGACCTCCGCGCCGTCCTCAAACGCCTGACCATACGCTTCCACCTGCGCAACAAGGCCGAGCAGCACGAGATCGCCCGCATTAACAGCGCCCGCGAGCGCGAAGCCACGCAGGACAACCCCCGCGCCGAGTCCCTCGAGGACGCGGTCCTCCGCCTCTCTCGCGCCGGCGTCTCGAAGGACACGCTCCTCCGCCGGCTCTCGGATCTCGACATCCAGCCCACCCTCACCGCCCACCCCACCGAGGTCCGCCGACGCGCCATCCTCGCCAAGCAGGCCGCCATCGGCGAGTGCCTCCGCGAGCTCGACGCGGGCACATCACGCCTCGAACGCGAACGCCTCGAGGACCGCGTCCGCCAGACCCTCGCCCTCCAGCTCGCCACCGACGAGGTCCGCGCCGTCCGCCTCGACGTCATCGACGAAGTCCGCAACGGACTCTTCCACCTCGCCGGCGTCATCTGGGACGCCGTCCCCGACCTCCAGCGCGACCTCCGCGACGCCGTCGAGACCGTCTACGGCGAGCGGGCCGACGTCGCCCCCGTCGTCCGCTACCGCTCCTGGATCGGCGGCGACCGCGACGGCAACCCCAACGTCACCGCCGAGTTCACCGAGCGCACCTTCGCCATGCTCCGCGACGCCGCCGCCGAACGCTGGGACGAAGCCCTCGAAGATCTCCACCACGAGCTGAGCGTCTCCGCGCGCCGCACGCCGACACTCCCCGAACTCACCGAAAACCTGGAGCGCGAGCGCGAGGCCAACCCCCTCCCCGGCGACCTCGCCCGCCACCACGAGCACGAGCCCATCCGCGAGAAGCTCCACTTCATCCGCCACCGCCTCGCCGGGAACGGGAGCGCCCCGCTCACCACCGCGAAGCTCATCGAAGACCTCGAGCTCATCCGACGAGCCCTCGCGCACGCCGGCCTCGAGAGCGTCGCCGAACGCGGCGCCGTCCGCGACATGCTCGTCAGCGCGCGCGCCTTCGGCCTCCACCTCGCCGCGCTGGACATCCGCCAGCACTCCCGCGTCCACGAAGCGGCGGTGGGGGAGATGCTCGCCGCCGCCGGCGTCGAGTCGGACTACGCCGCCCTCGACGAGCCCGCCAAACTCGCCCTCCTCGAACGCGAGCTCGAGTCCGACCGACCCCTCCTCAGCCGCGCGGCCGAGGTCTCGGACGACACCCGCGAGACCCTCGCCGTCTTCGAACTCCTCGCCCGCGTCGCGCCGGACGCGCCCGAGTCTCTCGGCAGCTACGTCATCTCCATGACCCACCAGGTGAGCGACCTCCTCGAGGTCGTCGTCCTCATGCGCGAGGCCGGCCTCTGGCGACGCGACAGCGCCGGAAACGTGCGCAGCGCCATGGACATCACGCCCCTCTTCGAGACCGTCAAAGACCTCGAAGTCTCCGAGTCCCTCCTCCGCGGCATGTTCGCGAGCCCCGCCTACGGCGCCCAGCTCGAAGCCCGCGGGCGATTCCAGGAGATCATGCTCGGCTACTCCGACTCCAACAAGGACGGCGGCTACGGCGCCGCCAACTGGCGGCTCTTCCGCGCCCAGCGCGATATCGCCCGCGTCTGCCGCGAGGCGGGCGTCGGCCTCCGCTTCTTCCACGGCCGGGGCGGCTCCGTCGCGCGGGGCGGCGGACGCGCCCAGCGCGCCATCCTTTCTTCGCCGCCGGAAAGCCACACCGGCAAGATCCGCTTCACCGAGCAGGGCGAGGTCATCACCTTCCGCTATTCGATGCGCGAGATCGCCAGGCGCCACCTCGAGCAGATCGTCGGCGCCGTCCTCACCGCCGCCGCGAAAGCCCCCGAGCCCGCGAGCGACCGCGACGAGGCCCTCGCCGAGATCATGGAAACCATGAGCGCCCGCTCCATGCGCGCCTACCGCGAGCTCATCGACGACCCCGCCCTCTGGGCCTGGTTCGTCGACCACTCGCCCGTCCGCCACATCGGCCGCCTCCCCATCGCCTCGCGCCCCGTCTCCCGAGCCTCCGGCGGCGAGCTCACCTTCGACGCCCTCCGCGCTATCCCCTGGGTCTTCTCCTGGACGCAGATGCGCTTCAGCATCCCCGGCTGGTACGGCATCGGCGCCGGCCTCGGCTCGCAGCTCGACGAGAATCCCGCACTCATCGAGACCTGCCGCGACGCCTACGACGCCGGCGGCGTCTTCCGCGTCGTCATCGACAACGCCCAGCAGGAGATGGCCCGCGCCCGCCTCCCCGTCGCGCGCCGCTACCTGGGCGAGGCGCAACGCGACATCGCGGTGCGCATCACGCAGGAGTTCGACCGCGCCCGCGCCGTCGTCCTCGACATCACCCGCCAGTCCGAACTGCTCGACAACAACCCCGTCATCCAGCAGTCCATCAGCGAGCGCAACCCGGACACGGACGCCATCAACGCCATCCAGATCGAGCTCCTCCGACGCTACCGCGACGAGCCGAGCGAAGAGCTCCACCAGGCGATCCTGCTCAGCGTCAACGGCCTCGCCGCCGCGATGCAGAGCACCGGCTGACCGCGACGATCACCCCATCGGCCCGCTCGGGGTCCCCTCTTCGAGCACCAGACGCTCCATGATCATCATCTTCCCGCTCACCGCGAGCAGGCGCTCGTTGTGGTGCATGAGCGACGCCGAGCGCAGGTCGCGGAACACCCGCTCCAGCGGCAGGCGGTCGGTGTTCATGAACCCGTCACGCAGCCCGACCAGCTTGATCAGGCCGTCCGCCACCTCGAACGCCGTGTCCGACGCCACGACCTTCGCCGTGTTGATGTCGATCCAGTACGACGAATCCTGAGGCCAGTCCGTCGCGCGCGCCAGCTCGATCCGCTCCGCCAGTTCGAGGATGAACCGCTCCGCCACGTCGAGCGAGCCGCGAAGGCGCGCGAGCGTCGCGAGCGCCGCGGGGGCGGTCTCGCCGCGCTCGCGCAGCCGGGCCGTCACCCCGTCGAGCACACCCCGTGCCGCGCCCGTCCACACCGACGCGAAGCCGATCACGCCGAGCGGCAGCAGCGTCCGGTCCCCGATCTCCTTGAACGACACCGGGAGCACGCGGTCCGAAGGCAGCACCGCGTCGAAGTCGCACGGCAGAGACTGCGTCCCCCGCATCCCCATCGCGCCCCACACCCCGCTCACCGTGTGCGCCCCGTCGTCCGCGCGAACCCACACGAGCCGCGTCTCCGTCTCCGGGGCGTCCTCGCTCTCGCGCATGAGCACCAGGAACGCGTCCGCGTGCGCGCAGTAGCTCACGATCGGCGCCTCGCGCTTCAGGCGGATCGAATCCCCCTCACGGAGGATCGGCGCCTTCGCACGAGAGAGATCACCGCCCTTGCCACGCTCGCTCGTCACCGACGCGATCAGCACCTCGCCACGGGCGATCGCCCGGACGTCCTCCGCCAGCGATTCCGGCGCGTACTCCGCCATCACCGCCGCCTGCTGCACGTGCATCACGTAGTTCAGCGCCGAAGAGAGGCACCCGCGTCCGAGCGCGTGCGCCACGCGGCAGTACACCGGCACGTCGCCACCGATCCCGCCGGACGACTCGGGGACGAACAGGCCCATCAGGCCCGAGGCCCGCAGCGCCTCGAACGACTCGTGCGGGAACCTGTTCTCGCGGTCCACGTCGCCCGCGTGCGCGCCGAGGATTTCGCGCCCCAGCACCCGCGCGCGGTCCGTGATCGCGCACGCGCGACGCTCGTTCGAACGGATCATGATGCGTTCCCTCTTTCTCGTCCTCAGCGGTGAACGCGACGAGTCGCGCTCGCTTCGATCCTCTGCTGTGAAGAGTACCCCAGATGAAAGGATCTTCACACGAAGAATCGGCGTTTTTCAGCCGATTTCCGCTTCGGCCATCCGTTTGAGCGCCTTGTAATCGGTCTTCCCGGTCCGCGTTTTCGGCAGCGGACCCTCCAGCACCAGGAACCGGCGCGGAATCATGTACCGCGACATTCGCTCCCGAGCGTATTTCGTGAGCGCCACCGTGATATCGGTCTCAGGATCCAAGGGCCCGCTCGGCGCCACCGCCGCCCAGATCTCGTGCCCCAGCATCTCGTGCGGCATGCCGAACACGCCCACCTCTTTCACAAAGCCTGAACGATGGAGCACCGACTCGATCTCGCCGGGCGAGACGCGGACACCCATCGATTTGATCTGGTGATCCATCCGGCCCACGTGGTAGTAGTGCCCGTCCGCGTCGCGCCGCGCGAGATCCCCCGTGAACACCGCCAGCGGCGGGTCCGGGTGGCCCACTGGCGCCAGCGGGTCCGGCCGCAGCGCCCGCGCCGTCGACGCCGCGTCATTCCAGTACCCCTCGAAGATGTACGCCCCCCGGTGCACGAGCTGGCCCACCTCGTCCGCACCGTCGATCACCGTGCCGTCCTCACGCACCAGCGCGAGCTCCACGCCCGGGATCGCGCCCCCCATCGACGTCGGCTTCGCACGCACGTGCTCCGGCCCCAGGCAGCTCGTGCGGTACGTCTCCGTCATCCCGAAGTTCAGGTAGAACGACGCGCCCGGCATCACCTCCATCGCCCGCTCCAGCACCGGCACCGGGATCGCGCCGCCCGTGTTCGTCACCATGCGGATCGACGAGAGATCCGTCTGCGCGAACGGCGAGAGCCCCTGCAGCAGGTACGTGATGATCGATGGGATCACCGGAAGCACCGTCGGACGGTGCGACTCGATCGCCGCGCAGATCATGAACGGATCCAGCCGCTCCGGGATGATCTGCGTCACACCCAGCATCGCCGTCGTCAGCAGCTGGCCGTACCCGTAATCGAACGACCACGGCACCGTGCACACGATGCGGTCCTCCGGCGTGTACCCGAACACACCGCCCACCGCGCGGCACGCGCTCACCAGGTTCCGGTGCGGCTGCGTCACGCCCTTGGGCATCCCCGTCGAGCCCGACGTGAACACGATCGACGCCGGCGCCGACGCGTCCGCGGGGCGCGGTTCGACCGTCACCTCCCGCGTCACGTCCGACGGACGCCGCACCGGCACGGCCGTCTCCGCCGGCAACGCGAGCTCGTCGTCGATGAAGATGAGCGCCGGCTCGACCGTCTCGACCGCGTGCGTGAAGTGCGAGACCGGCTCGTTGGCGTCCATGATCACCGCCACCGCGCCCGCCGCCCAGATCCCCAGCAGCGCCGCCGCCGATTCGACCGACCCGTTCATCCAGAGCAACACCCGGTCCCCCGCCCCCACGCCCGACGCGTCCGCCGCCGACGCGTAGCGCATCGCGCGCTCGCGCCACTCGGAAAACGTGCACGACGATTCGCCGTGCAGGATCGCCTCCTTCCCCGGGAACTGCGCGACCGTCTCCTCGAAGACCGACCACACGGAGTCCGCGCTCACGCCCCGCCTCCCCGCGACGCCTTCTCCTTCGCCGCCTGCATCCGGCGCATCATCTGCTGGATCCCGTACCGGTTGCACGCGTCCGTGAGTGAGCCCGCGTCCGTCTCCGCGACCGCGTCGTACCCGAGCCGCCCGAGCATCGGGTTGATCACCCGCGCGACGTTCGTCCGCGTCACGTCGTCCAGAGACGCCGCCCGGTCCACGCGGTCACGCTCGATGCCCGTCGCCACCGGCGCCTTCCAGTCCCCGAGCCCCACCCCGGGGTCGGAGCCGAACGCCTTGGCGATCAGCTCTTCCGCGTCCGCGTCGAGACCCAGGAAATCGAAGATCTTCGAGAGCACCGGCGCGGGGTCATCGACCAGGTCCTCGTACCTGAACGAGACGCACAGCTCCGGTTTCCGCTCGATCAGGCCCAGGATGTTCTCGTTCGCTTCCACCCACGCGTGCGCGTACCCGACCAGCGGGAACGCATGCCCGCGCACGTGCTCGCGGAGCTCCGCCAGGTGCGCCCGCATCTTCGAAGAGAGCTCCTCCATCGAGCACGCCACGTCCAGCCCGTGACGCTGGATGCACACGTACCGCACCCGATCGCCGCACAGCGGCTCGATCTGGTCGATGTGGTACGGGTTCACCCCCGTCTTCTCCACCCAGACCGGCTTGCCGGCCTTCTCCGCGATCTCGCGCAGGAACCCGAACGCGAACTCGCGCACCCGCTCGTACACGTCCGCCTCGTCGTACCCCGAGAAGATCAAGCCGGGCACCGCGCCCGCCGCGAGCCCGTCCGCGAAGCGGTCGCTCCGCAGGAAGCGCGCCGCGCCCGTGAGCAGGTACGTCTCCGGCGGGCTGTGCAGCTCCGGGTGCGCCGACAGCAGCCGGCGGAGCAGCGTCGTCCCGCTCCGCGGAGCCCCGAGCACAACCACGCCCTCGTACGGTCGTTCAGCCACGGATCGCTCCGATCTGTTCGGCGTTCAGCCTCGCCTCGTTCGCGCGCATCGGACGCTCCGTCGCGTCCACGATCTCCGCGCCCTCCCCCTCGCCGATCACCAGCGCCTCCCGCGGCTCGGGGTGCGAGATGAACCGCGTCGGGCTCGCGCTCACGCCGTACGCGCCGGAACTCCCGATCGCGATCACGTCGCCGAACCCCGTCTCCGGGAGCTTCACCCCCTGGCCCAGCACGTCGAACGTCGTGCACAGCGGGCCCGCGATCAGGTACTCGCCCGTCGACGCGTCGGCCCCCGCGCTGATGTTCCAGAACGACCAGTTCCGACGGATGATCGTCCCCATCATGCCCGCGGCCGCGAGGTTCGCGTTGAACCCCGCGTCGCACAGGCGGATCTCCGTCCCCTTGCTCAGCTTCTCGCCGATGACCCGCGTGAGCATGTACCCGCAGGGCCCCACGAGGAACCGCCCCATCTCGAGTGTCAGCGCCGCTTCGGCGAGCCGCTCGTCCGTGCGCATCTCGTCGATCATCGGGTTGATCAGCGAGCCCAGCTTCTCCATGTCCAGCGCGTCGTCGCCGTCGTGGTAAGGGATCCCGAAACCCGAGCCGAACACCAGCTTGCTGGGCGTGATGCCGTGCCCGTGCGAGAACTTGCGGAACAGATCGATGAAGATCGAGAAATTCTCCGCGATCGCCTCCTCGTTCAGCGAGTTCGTCCCGGAGTAGATGTGGAAGCCCTCGAGCCTCAGGTTCGTCCACTCGCCGAAACGCCCGAGCACCTCGTCCACCTGGTCCTCGTCGAACCCGAACTGGCTCGCGCGACCGGCGAACTGCACCCCGAAGCTCTTCGGCCCACGGTCCGGCGTCAGGCGCAGCAGGCACGTCATCGTCCGGCCCGCCTCCCCCGCGAACTCGTTCAGCGTCTCCAGCTCGCGCACCGACTCGCACACCATCTCCCCGATCCCGAGCTCCACCGCGCGACGGAGCTCGAAGCGCTGCTTCGCCGGGCCCGAGAACGTCATCCGCTCCGGCGGGCACCCCGCGTGCAGCCCGCGCTCCGCCTCGCCGATCGCCGAGACGTCCAGCGTCGAGACGAGGTCGATGAACCGCTCCATCAGCGGAACGCTCGGGTTCGCCTTCACCGCGTACGACACGCCGAAACGGCCGCCGAACGTCCGCTCGAGCAGCGCGAAACGCTCGCGCACGCGGTCCGCGAAGTACGCGTAGCAGGGCGTCCCGACCTCCTCCGCGACGCGCAGCAGCGCGGCCCGCGTCGCGCCGTCGAGCTCCGTGTGCGCCGGTGTGTTTTCCGTCGGGTTACCCATCGGAGTTCTTCCGCTCGGCGAAGGCCAGGATCTTCTCGACGCTGTCGAGGTTCTCGAGGTTCACGTCCATCGGGCTCACGCGGAACCCGCCCTCCTGCTCGATGTACGTGATCAGGGACACGAGCGAGAACGAGTCCACCATCCCGCTCGAAAAGATCGCGGTGGACTCATCGACGCCGGACGTGTCCACGCCCAGCTTCTGCTCGAAAAACGTCATCAGGTTGTCTTGGGACAGGCTCATCGCTGCTCCTCCTCCGGTTGCGCAAACTGTTTCAATGATTCAGAAAAACTCAGCCCACGAGGGCCGAACGACACACGAGATTCCATCCCCACGAGGAGCGCACCTCCAGTGCGGGCGGCCGCGAAACTCACGGCTCCCACCCGATCAACGGGAGATCGATGAACACGCACTTCGCCAGCAAACGGAGCGACGAGTACGGCCCCACCCAGAACGGCGCGTCCGGGCCGAAGTCCGCGTGGTCCACCGACGTGAACGCCACCATCCCCGAGGCGAACGCGAACGTCACCGGGATCCCCCAGTATTTCAGCGGACCGTACTCCGGGAGTCTGATCTTCCCGGCCCGGCGCCATCGCGTGAACATCAGGTACGCCATCACCCCCGTCCCGTTGTACAGACCCCACATGATCCAGTTGATCGACCCCGCGTGCCACAGACCCATCGTGAGGAACGTCGCGTACACCGCCAGCCACGGGTTCCGCGTGATGCCCATCAGCGGCATGTACACGTACCCCTTGCACCACCCCGCCAGCGTCATGTGCCAGCGCTGCCAGAAGTTCCCGATGTTCGGCGCCACGAACGGCCAGTTGAAATTCTCGAGGATCCGGATCCCGAAGATCCGGCTCGACCCGATTGCGATGTCCGAGTACGCGCTGAAATCCAGGTACGCGTACACCAGGTTCCCGCACAGGAACGCCACCACCTTGTACCAGGGCAGCACGTCCAGAAACTCCAGCACGTGCTCCGTCCCGCGCAGACGCTTCAGCACCGGGAACAGCAGCGTCTCCGCGATCACGAACTTCTTGATCAGCCCGTGCGTGATCCGCGTCAGACCGAACACCAGGTCGTCCTTCCGCACACGGTCCGAAAGCCCGCCCATGAAATGGTCGAACCGCTCGATCGGGCCCGCCGTGAAGATCGGGAACAGGAAGATGAAGCAGAAGAAGTGCTGGAACGAGTGCTTCGGGATCGACCCGCGCGCCACCTCCGCCGCGTAGTGGATCAGCTTGAACGTGAAGTAGCTGATGCCCAGCGGGAGCGCGATCGCCGCCATCGGCGTGCCCGGCCCGAAGAAATCCTCCGCGAGACGGGGCAGGTACTTGAAATACGCGAGGTACGCGATGATCCCCAGGATCATCCCCGTCATCACGCCCTTGCCCACCCGCTTCGCGCCGATCCGCTTCCCCAGAATGTAGAACGCGACCGTCCACAGCAACAGCACCACCGGCGTGTTGAACTGTACGAGCGGCTCGCCCGCGTCCACGTCGAGCCAGTGCAGGTACCCGAACGACACCAGCGCCAGAAACCCGAACCGCGCCGCCCGAGGCAGCACCCAGAAAACGACCGCCGAGGCAAACAGCAGGATCCAGTACACCGGGCTTTGGAACATCTCGCCTCAGCCCCCTCAGAACGCCTGGTACCGGAAGATCGCCGCGCCGCTGATCGTCGCCACGAGCCGCAGGATCGCGAAAAACAGCAGGTAGCCGAGCACCAGCGCCTGCACCGAGATCCCCAGGGCTTTCGCCACCTTGAGCATCATTCCCCGCCCCCCGTCGATCCGTACCCCTGCGCCTCGAGCAGCTCGCACGCCTTGTCGATCACGAGCCCGCACCAACGGTGGCGCGACGGCGATTCGACCAGGTGGATGTGGTCGATGAAGTCTTCCTCGTCCAGCACATCCGGCGTCGAGTAATCCACGTACGTCACCCCCTCGCGCGCCGCGGCGAACCGCTCCATCTTCTGGTGGTGCAGCGGGAACATCCCCTCCGTGTCCACCTCGTCCCGGAAACCGATATGGATCGGCGATTCCACGAGCAGGATCTCCGCGTCCGTCTTGCTCCGGATCAGCTCGAGCAGCCGCCCGAGCACCTCGAAGCCCTGCGACGAGTGCGCCTTGTACTCCGCGAGCCGCCCCTCGAGGCCCGCCTTCGCCCGAGCCCAACGCGCCGGGTCCGGCAGGACGAACGCCGCGTCGAATCGCTTCTTGAACGTCCGCGGCCCGCGGATCACGTTCTTGAAAGAACCGATCCGCGCCGAATAGAACTTGCCCTGGTCGATGAAGTGGATCCCCGTCCGGCGGGGAGGCTCGAGCCCGAACAGCTCGAACTCCGCCAGGTACGCGTCGCTCAGCAGCGGGAGCCGCTTCAGCTCCTCAACCCGGTCCAGACGCGTGGGGTCCTGCGAGAACGAGATGATGTTCACGCCGATGATGATCACCCCCTCCGGCATCGTGTCGAGCGTGCCGACGATGTTGATCATCTCCCACAGCGAGAGCGTCTCGCCGTACATCGGGATGAACGTGACACGTCGCCCGAGGGTTTCCTCGATCTGCGCCTCGATCTCGTGGACTTCCCGCGTCCCCTGATTGATCGACGAGCTGCCGAACATCATCACCGACGGGCTTTCGAACCCGTGCTTGTCGTACGAGAAAACCCGCATCGCCATGTACGCGTACGAGTCGATGTCGTCGTCCATGATGTAACCCGGATCAACGTCCGCGAGCACCCGGGGCGTCAGCAGCGTGAAGCAGCCCGCGATGAACAGCCCGCACACGAGCAGCACGCCCGTGATCGCCGGCGCCGACGGCTTCGTCGCGCCGTCGAAAAACGCACGCCACACGGCGCGGAGCGTCGGCGCACGGCCTCCCGTGTTGTCGTCTCGGGGCGTCACAAATCTTTCTCCTCTGGCCGCCCGCGGCTCTTTCTCCCCGCCGGCTCCCACCTGTGCGGGCGGTCACTATACCAAGCGACACCCGGATGTCGAAGGAATTCTGCACATTTCCGCCAGCGCCCGCGCGCCACGAGTCGCGCAGACAGATTCACCAATATTCCCAACACGATCTGAACAATGCCGCGTCATCGCACTCACATCCCCGTGAACGCCGCTCCGCGTATCCAGCGTTGGCGTGCCTCAGCCACCGCGAGCGATCGAGGGGGTAGACACGACGAACCGCGGTCGCCCCCGAATCGATCACTTTGCGCGTCACAACGAGCGAGGCACACCGCCGGCCCGCGCATTGCACCCCCCGCAACCTCCCGCTAGCTTGCGCGACGCCGAGTAGCGCCGCCGCCGCTCCGGGCCGTATGCCAGCGGCAAAGGAGCACAGGGATGATCCGATTCCAGTTCACGGGTGGGCACGTCCGACGCCTCGCGATCCTCGGCGCCGCGCTCGCCGCCGTCGCCACGCTCGCCGGCTGTCAGGACAAGCACTACCTCATGCCGACCCCGCTCGTCTACACCGGCGAGTCCGTCGACCCCTTCGCGACCCTCCCGCCCGAACTCGCCTCTCCGGACATCAGCGTCCTCTACCTCACCGACCGCGTGCCGAAAGACGGGAACGAAGAACCGAACGCGAACGCCCGGTACGGCAAGGAACGCTCGCGGTCGCTCGCCTACGGACGGTCCACCGTCAGGATCGGCCACGACGCGACCTGGGAAGAGATCGCCGACGCGAGCCGCACATCGAAACGGAGCGCGCGGCTCGAAGTCAGGCGGCTCGAGACCGTCGAGCTCGCGCGATTCCCCAGAGAACCGAGCACGCTCGTCATCTCGGACGAGCAGCTCGCCGGGATCGAGCCCATCGCGGTCGATCCCCGAGAAGCCCAGGTCGAAGCCCAGTTCCTCGAAGAACTCCGCGCACGCCTCGCCCTCACACCGCGGAAAGACGTCTTCGTCTACGTCCACGGATTCAACAACACATTCGACGAAGCCGTCCTCACCACCGCCGAACTCTGGCACTTCCTCGGACGCGAGGGCGTCCCCGTCTGCTACACCTGGCCAGCCGGCACCGGCGGACTCCGGGGCTACGAGTACACCCTCGCTTCCACAGAGTTCACCGTCCACAACTTCAAGAAGGCGCTCCGGCTCATCGCCTCCTGCGACGAAGTCGAACGCATCAACATCCTCGCCCACAGCCGAGGCACGCAGGTCACCGTCGACACGCTCCGCGAGCTCCACATCGAAACCAGACCCGTCGCCGACACGCAGCAAGTCCTGAAGTTCGGGACCATCATCCTCGCCGCCGCAGACATCGACCTCGACGTCATGATCGCCCGCAACGCCAACGAGCGCATCGGTCAAGCCGCGGAACGCGTCGCGCTGTACCTCTCGGACAAGGACGAGGCGCTCGGTTTCTCGGACTGGCTCTTCGGCGGCTACAGACGCGTCGGCAGCCTCGACCCCACCATGTTCAACCAAGCCGAGATCGCCACGCTCCGCGCCTCCCAGCGGCTGCAGCTCATCAACGCCGACGTCTCCCACCGCGGCGCCTTCGGCCACGGCTACTTCCACGCCAACCCATCCGTCAGCTCGGACATCGTCCTGCTCGTGCGCTACAACCTCCCCCCCGGAGCCGACTCCGGCAGGCCGCTCGACATCACCGACACGGGGCTCTGGGATCTGAGAGACGGCTACCCCGGCAAAGCCTGGTCCCTCCCGCCGCACGCGGCGCCACGCACCAACGAGAGCCCCTGACCGATGCGACGCCGCCTCTCCGCCGCTCTCGCGCACGAAGCCCGCGCCCTCGTCCCCGTCACGCTCTTCTTCCTCGTCGCGTTCCAGCTCCTCGCGCTGACGGACTCCCTCCTCGCCGCCTCCGAAGGCCTCCGCGTCTGGCCATTCGCCGCCGCCGCCGTCGGAGCGCTGATCGTCGCGAAGGTCATCCTCATCGCCGATCACACCCCGCTCATGCGCCGATTCGACCGGCGTCCGCTCATCGTCGGCGCCCTCTGGAGAACGCTCATCTATTTCATCGGATCGCTCGCGATACGCTTCGCCGAGCACCTGATCCGCTTCACGCGGCGCGACGGCGGCCTCGCCGAAGGGTTCCAGGCGATGACGGACGAAATCGTCTGGCCGCACTTCTGGTGCGTCCAGCTCTGGCTGCTCGTCCTCTTGTTTGTATATTCAGCCGCGCGTGAGTACACCGGGCTGGTCGGCATCGACCACCTCACGAGAGCCTTCCTCGGCGCCAATGCCGACGAAGACCCGCCCGCGCAGTGATCGGCAGGCAACAGACGGGAGGACCAATGAACACGCACCCACGAACGGATATCGCCAGCCAGGCGCTGCTCAAAGCCGCGATATGCCTCGCGCTCGCCGCCCCCGCGACGGCACAGAACGGAGACACCGACGCGACACAAACCGAGGCCGCAACCACCACGCCCGAGGCGGACACCGCCGACGCAACGACGCAGGGCGTCCTGCCCGTCCCCGAGTACGGCGGTGATTTCGCCGATCGCGCGTTCGCCCTGGGCGACCTCGACGGCGCCCGCACCGACCTCGCCGAGAAGGGCATCCAGTTCAACATCGACTGGACCAACACCGCACAGTCCATCGTCCGCGGCGGGCGGAACACCGGCGCCGCCTTCAGCGGATCGCTCGACTACAACCTCACCCTCGACCTGATGAAGATGGACATCCTCCCCGGCGCCGTCGTCACGTTCCGAGGCGAATCACGCTACGGCAACTCCGTGAACCAGGACACCGGCACGCTCCTCCCCGTCAACACCGACGCCTTCTTCCCCCTCACCGACGACATCGACGACAACGTCGCCTTCAACCTCACCACCCTCTCGCTCACCCAGTACTTCTCCGACACCTTCGCCGTATTCGCCGGCAAGTTCGACACACTCAGCGGCGATCCCAACGAGTTCGCCTCCGGACGCGGCACGTCCCAGTTCCTGAACTCGAACTTCAACCTGAGCCCCTCCCTCCTCATCACCGTCCCCTACAGCACCCTCGGCGGCGGCCTCATCGTCGCGCCGACCCGGCACATCACGCTCTCCTCCGCCGTCTACACCACCACCGACGCCTCGGACACCTCCGGCTTCGAGCACACCGACGACGGCTGGACATGGGCCAACGAGATGCAGGTCCAGTACCGCATCGGCGACAAACCCGGCGGCTTCAACCTCGGCGGAACATTCGCCTGGGACCACGAGTACAAAACCGTCGGCCGACAGTTCGTCTTCCAGCCCGGGCAGGGATTCACGCCGGTCGGTCCGGAAGACGAATCATGGGCCGTCTACGCCAGCGTCTGGCAGTACCTCCACGTCGAACAGGAACCCGCCCCGGACACCACGCTCAACCTCGCCGACGGGCGCCCGGACCTCCAGGGCGTCGGACTCTTCTCCCGCTTCAGCTTCGCGGACGAGGACACCAACCCCGTCGAGTTCACCTTCAGCGCCGGCCTCGGCGGAAGAGGCCCGTTCCCCGGACGGGACAACGACGTCTGGGGCGCCGGCTACTTCTACAACAGCCTCCAGACACGACGGCTCACCGCGCACCTGGGCGAGGACGACTCGGCCCAGGGATTCGAAGCGTTCTACGAGGTCGCGATCACACCGGCCGTGCGCGCTACCATCGACCTTCAGGTCTTCGAACCCGCCATCGAAACCATCGACACCGCGGTGATCCTCGGCGCCAGGCTCAGCATGAGATTCTGACCCCGGACCACACACTCCACCCGACAAGGAACCACGAGATGTCACATCCCAGCACGCCCCGCACCCGCTCCCTTCTCTCGACACGCCGACGCGCCGCCGGCATCACGGCCGCGTGCGCCGCGCTCGCCCTGGGCGCCGGCTGCGAGAACGCCGGACAGGGCGCCGTCTCCGGCGCCGCCATCGGCGCCCTCTCCGGGCTCGCCATCGGATCCATCACCGGAGACGCCGGCACCGGCGCCGCCATCGGCGCGATCGCCGGCGGCGTCGGCGGCGCCGTCATCGGCGACCAGAACGAGCGAAAGAACAACCAGCAAGCCAACAACGACACGCCACGCGAGGTCCACCCCGCCGTCGCCGAAGCCGACCGCGACCGCGTCTCGCTCACCCAGTTCGTCGGGCAGTGGGACGTCTCCGCGTGGTCCGCAGACCTCACCGGCGACCGACGCGACGTCACCGGAACCGTCACGGGCGAAGTCGAGCAGGCCTACTTCCTCCGCCTCGACGCCTCCCTCACCGTCGACGCCGAGACCAACCGGCGACGATCCGGAACACTCCTCTTCGGATCCGAGCCAGGACGCGGCGTCACCCTCTCCAGCCGATTCGACGACGCCCCCTCCACCTCACGCTTCGTCGGCTCCGCGAGCGCCGACGGTCGATCCTTCACCCTCGAAGAAATCAACCCCATCGAGCCCGCCGTGCGCCGACGCGTCGACATCCGCATCCTCTCAAACAGCGAGTGGATCATGGACGTCACCAACCTCGCCGAGAGCGGCTCGCCCCGCCTCGGTTCGTTCCGCTTCACCCGCAAGTAACGCCGCACACCCCGGCACGGAGGAACAGGAGAGCTCGCCGTGAAACGCTCGTGCACGCGCACCGCCGCCGTTCACCGCCGAGTCGCCGAAGCGTCGCTCGTCGCGTGCGCGCTCGTCACGCCGGCCGGCGCCGCGCCCCCCGACGCGCCCTGCTGCCCCGCGCCCGCGCGCCACCCGTCCATCACCGCCGCCGCGCGCACCGCGGCGCACATCGCGCCGAACACCGCCGCCACGACCGACACCGAGGGCATGGCCTGGATCCCCGCCGGCGAGTTCCGCATGGGCTCCACCGACCCGCTCGCCCGCACCGACGAATCGCCCGTGCACAGCGTCCGCGTCGACGGATTCTGGATCGACACCGCCGAGGTCACCAACGCGCAGTTCGCCGAATTCGTCGAGGCCACCGGCTACGTCACCACCGCCGAGAAACCCATCGACTGGGACGAATTCAAGAAGCAACTCCCCGAGGGCACCCCCAAACCGCCCGACGAGATGCTCCAGCCGGGCTCGCTCCTCTTCACACCGCCCGACCACCCCGTCGACCTCCGCCGCTTCGACCTCTGGTGGTCCTGGGCCGACGGCGCGTGCTGGAAACACCCCGAAGGACCCGGGTCGACCATCGAAGGACGCATGGACCACCCCGTCGTCCACATCGCCTGGGACGACGCCGTCGCCTACGCCCAATGGGCCGGCAAGCGCCTCCCCACCGAAGCCGAGTGGGAATACGCCGCGCGGGGCGGCCTCGACGGCGCCGTCAACACCTGGGGCGACGAGCCCGTCGACCACACCCGTTGCAACATCTGGACCGGCCACTTCCCCGACGCCAACACCGAAGAAGACGGCTTCGCCCGCACCGCGCCCGTCAAGTCCTTCCCGCCCAACGCCTATGGCCTCCACGACATGGCCGGCAACGTCTGGGAGTGGACCGCCGACCGCTACCGCCACGACGCCTACGCGCAGCGCACCGGGACCGACGCCCAGCCGCTCGTCGTCGACAACCCCGACGGCCCCGCAACCTGCGCCGACCCGCGAAACCCCCTCGCGGAGAACAGCCGCGTGAACAAGGGCGGCTCGTTTCTCTGCAACGACGCCTACTGCGCAAGCTACCGCCCCAGCGCCCGCATGGGCACGCCCACCGACACCTCCCTCGCCCACCTCGGCTTCCGCTGCGTCGCCGACGCCCCGCCCCCAGCGGCGGGCGAGTGAGCCCGGGAATACGAGAAATTTCATCGCCAAGTTTCCCGGAAACCACCGTGGGCGCGCACGAACTCATACATATACGAATTTTCACGCTTCCCCGCTCGCAGACCGGTTCACGCTCAGTAACCTGACGCGAACTCTGGAATCCCCACATTCAGGCTCAATTGAGGAGGAGCTCCGCATGCATCGTGCTGTTTTCGCCGCTTCGACGGTACTTTCCGCCGTCATCGCGCTCACACCGTCGAACGCATTCGCACAGTCGGATGCCCCGGCCGACGCCGCGCCCGCACCGGTCCTCGACCGCACCGTCCTCCCCATCGCGGACCCTGTCCGCCCCAGCTACACGGAGCTCGACGTCCGCGACACCACGCCCCCCAAGCACTTCGAGGTCACCGCGCCGAAAGACGCGCCCAACGTCGTCATCATCCTCATCGACGACCTCGGCTTCGGCGCCACCTCCACCTTCGGCGGCCCCATCCCCACGCCCAACTTCGACCGCATGGCGAACAACGGCCTCCGATACAACAACTTCCACACCACCTCTCTCTGCTCGCCCAGCCGCGTCGCCATCAAGTGCGGACGCAACCACCACATGGCCAACACCGGCTCCATCATGGAGACCGCCACCGCCTACCCCGGCAACACCGGCGCCATCCCCAACCGGATCGCTCCGCTCGCCGAGATGCTCCGCCTCAACGGTTTCAGCACCGCCGCGTTCGGCAAGTGGCACGAGACCGCCCCCTGGGAGACCAGCGTCTCCGGCCCCTTCGACCGCTGGCCCACCCGCCAGGGCTTCGACAAGTTCTACGGCTTCATCGGCGGCGAGACCGACCAGTGGGCCCCGCTCATCTACGACGGCGTCCGCAAGGTCAACCCCCCGCAACGCGACGGCTACCACTTCACCGAAGACATGACCGATCAGGCCGTCAACTGGGTCAAGGCCCAGCAATCCATGACGCCCGACAAGCCATTCTTCGTCTACTTCGCCACCGGCGCCACCCACGCCCCGCACCACGTCCCCAAGGACTGGATCGAAAAGTTCCACGGGCAGTTCGACGCCGGCTGGGACGCCATCCGCGAGCAGACCTACGAACGCCAGAAGAAGCTGGGCGTCATCCCCGCCAACACGCAGCTCCCCCCGCGCCCCGAAGACCTCGCCGGCTGGGACGCGCTCGATGAGAACTCGAAGAAGCTCTTCCGCCGCCAGGCCGAGGTCTTCGGCGCCTTCGTCGCCCACACCGACCACCACATCGGCCGCCTCATCGACGCCGTCGACGAGATCGGCGAGCTCGACAACACCCTCATCTTCTACATCGCCGGCGACAACGGCACCTCCGCCGAGGGCGGCATGGTCGGCATGTACAACGAGATGACCTACTTCAACGGCGTCCAGGAGACCGTCGAAGAGCTCCTCCCCCTCATCGATTCCTGGGGCAGCAAGTCCACCTTCCCCCACATGGCCGCCGCCTGGGCCGTCGCCTTCGACTCCCCCTTCAAGTGGACCAAGCAGGTCGCCTCCGACTTCGGCGGCACCCGCAACGGCATGGTCATCCACTGGCCCGACGGCATCAAGAACACCGGCGGCATGCGCACCCAGTTCTCCCACGTCATCGACATCGCGCCCACCATCCTCGAGGCCTGCGGCCTGCCCGAGCCCGTCATGGTCAACGGCGTCCAGCAGATCCCCATCCAGGGCACCGCGCTCAACTACACCTTCGAGCACCCCGACGCGAGCGAGCGCCACACCACCCAGTACTTCGAGATGTTCGGCAACCGCGCCATCTACCAGGACGGCTGGTTCGCCCGCACCATCCACCGCGCCCCGTGGAAGGTCGACAATCTCCCGCCGCTGGAAGACGACGTCTGGGAGCTCTACAACGCCAAGGAAGACTTCTCCCTCGCGAACGACCTCGCCAAGCAGCACCCCGAGAAGCTCGCGGCGCTCAAGGAGGTCTTTATGGAAGAAGCGACGAAGAACCACGTCTTCCCCATCGACGACCGCACCATCGACCGCGCCAACCCCGCCCTCGCCGGCCGGCCGGACCTCATGGGCGGCCGCACCTCCCTCACCCTCTACCCCGGCATGCAGGGCATGCTCGAGAACACCTTCATCAACATCAAGAACACCTCCTTCACCGTCAAAGCCGAGATCGAAGTCCCCGAGGGCGGCGCCGCCGGCGCACTCCTCGTCCAGGGCGGACGCTTCGGCGGCTGGTCCCTCCACCTCCGCGAGGGCAAGCCCGCCTTCGAGTACAACTGGCTCGGCCTCGACCGATACGTCATCGAAGCCCCGGACGCCCTCAAGCCGGGCAAGCACACCGTCACGTTCGAGTTCGACTACGACGGCGGCGGCCTCGGCAAGGGCGGCGACGGCGAGCTCTCCGTCAACGGCAAAACCGCCGCCAAGGGCCGCATCGACAAAACCCAGCCCAACATCTTCTCCGCCGACGAAACCGCCGACGTCGGCCTCGACAACCAGACCCCCGTCGCCAAGGGCATCGGCTACGGCCCCCACGAAACCACCTTCACCGGCAAAATCCACCGCATCACGGTGAGCGTGAAGGAGTAACGAAAGCCCACCACCCGGCGCTCACGCGAAAGCGTGCGCGCCGGATTCCAGCATCGCCCGTCACGCAAAGACCTGGTTTCAATCGAAGCCACCGACCCGGGCACACGCCGCGCAGGTGAGCGAATGGAGCGGAAGGGACTCGAACCCTCAACTTCCAGCTTGCAAAGCTGGCACTCTCCCAATTGAGTTACCGCCCCGAGGGGGCCCCAGTATAGCCGGGGAATACTCCGGCGAGCCCGGGCGTTGGCCGCTCCGGACACCGACAAAAACGCCCCGCACGGGGCGACACTCGAAAAGGAATCCGACCATGACCCGTCACACCTTCGGCGCGATCGCCGCGCTCTCGCTCTGCGGCACGTTCACCCTCGCCCCGGCCCTCGCCGAGCGACCCGCGCTCCTCGCCCAGGACGCCGCAGAGAAGGAGCCTGTCCGCAACACAGCGGAGTGGCACCTCGAGAAAAACAAGCCCGCCATCGGCGGCTACGACCCCGTCGCCTACTTCCCCGAGTTCGGCGGCAAGGCGGCGAAAGGCAAGAAGGACTTCGAGTTCGCCTACAAGGGCGTCACCTACCGCTTCGCGAACCAGAAAAACCTCGACGCGTTCAAGCTGAACCCGAGCAGGTACGAACCCGCCCACGGCGCCTGGTGCTCGTACGCCATGCTCTCCGGCGAGAAGACCGAGCCCGATCCCAAAACCTACATCGTGAAAGATGGCCGCCTCTTCCTTTTTTACAACGGATTCTTCGGCAACACGAAAACGAAATGGCTGGAAGCCGACCACGACACGCAGGTCAACACCGCCGACGCCTCGTGGAAGAAGATCTCGGGCGAAGAGCCGCGGAAGCCAAAGGAAGAAGAGAACACTCAGGGCTGATCACCTGATGGAATCTCCCGCCCGTGCGGATCCACCCGCGCGTCGATGAGCGGCGCGATCGGCTCGCCCGTCTCGTCCTCCACGTGCTCGAGCACCTCCGCGAGCGGGTGCACGTGGTCCGCGCGCACGCCGGCTCGGTCCACGAGGTACTCCTCCCACAACCGGTGGCGACGCACCAGCGCCCGCGCCCGCTCCCGCCCGCCCTCCGTGAGCGAGAGCACCTCGCCCTCCGTGCGCACGAGGCCGAGCTCCGCCGCCCGACGCGCCGCACGCCCCGCGAGCCCGGGCGAGCCCATCACGGACGCGACCTGCGCGAGCGCCACGCCCGCCTCCGCGCGCCCCGCCTCGCCCGCGCGGTAGAGCACGCCCAGAACGTCCTCGATCGCGATCCGCTCGGACATCCGCGCCCGCCGCACCGCTCGCACGAGCACGCCGTGCGTCGGCGAGAGCACCGCCGTGCCCGCGAATACGAGCCCGAGCGTTACCGTCATCATCCCGCTCGCGCTGAGTGAGTGCTCGAACCCAAGAAGCCCCGGCCCCCACGACGCCAGCGCGTACCCGAGCACGCTCGACCCCACGCCGATCACCGCGCTGAGCCAGACCTGACGCGAGAGCCGGTCCGTCAAAAGCCGCGCCGTCGCGGCCGGGCAGATGAGCATCGCGATCACTAGGATCGACCCCACCGCCTCGAACGACGCGACCGTCGCACACGCCACGAGCACCATCAACGCCGCGTGGATCGCCCCGGACGGGATCCCCGCGCTGCTCGCGAGCCCGGGGTCGAACGTCGAGATCCGCAGCTCCTTGAACAGTACGACCACGAACACGAGCGTCAGCGCGCACGACGCCGCGAGCGTCCACACCTGACGCGGGACCTCGCGCAGGAGATCGCCGATCGACGCCCCCTCGGGCGGCGGCGGGATCCAGTAGAGCGTCTCGAGCTGCCCGTTGAGCACGCAGTCCGCGTCCAGGTCGATGTGCTCCAGCGCCGCGGACTCGAGCAGCAGCACCCCCAGCGCGAAGAGCACGCTGAACGCCACGCCCATCGCCGCGCCGGACTCGACCTTCCCGAACCGCTTCACGCACGCCGAGAGCGCGACCGTCAGCACCCCCGCGGCCGTCGCGCCGAGGAACATCGGCAGCGGCCCGCGCGAGCCGGAGACGATGAACGCGATGACGAGCCCGGGGAGCACCGCGTGCGAGATCGCGTCCCCCATCAGGCTCTCGCGGCGCAGCACAAGATAGTTCCCGAGCAGCGCGCACGTCAGCGCCGCCAGCGCGCCCGCGAGCATCGGCATCAGGTCGATCATCACGAATTCGCTGTTCACGACGCGACCGCCTTCCCGTTCTGGGCGAGCAGACGCTCCAGCTCGCGCACCAGCTCGTCGCTCAGGACGTGCTCCACCTGGTCGACGGACCAGTCCACGTGGCTCGGCGCGACGTCCGCGTACGAGACGAGGTACTGCTCCCAGAGCCGGTGGTTCCGCGCGATCCGCCGCCCGCGCTCGCGCCCCGCGTCCGTGAGCGCACCGTCGCGCAGGTACCCCCGCCAGGCGCACAGCCACGTCACCACGCGTGCCTGAACCGAATTCCACCCGCGGTCGTGCGCGACCGACGAGCGGATCTCGCCGAACGGCCACCCCGGCTCGTCGTGCAGCGCCTCAACGAGGTGGTCCACCGCCATCTTCATCCGCAGGTCGAGCGACCGCCACGCCCGCGCGAGGATTCCGCGCCGCGGCGCGCACAGCATGCTGAGCGCGAACAGCCCCCCCGCGCAGAGCACGATCACGCTCCCCGCCGGCGCGTCCGGCGCCAGCGCGCTCGCCGTCGCCCCGAAGTACCCGCTCAGCGCCCCGATCCCCGTCGCGATCGCCAGCATCGAGAACAGCCGCTCCGTCCAGAACCTCGCGGCAGCGGGGGGGATCACGAGCATCGCCAGAATCAGAATCAGCCCCACCGCCTGGATGCCCACCACCGTCACCACCACGATCAGCCCCATCATGACGAGGTCGATCCGCGACACCCGGTACCCCTGTGCGCGCGCGAACGAATCGTTGAAGCACACGAGCGACAGCTCTTTCCACAGGAAGGCCGTGGCGAGCAGCGCGAGCAGCGCCACCGCGCCCATCGTCACCGCGTCCGCCATCCGCATCGAGGCCGTCTGCCCGTAGATGAAATGCCCGAGCCCCCCCTGGTCGCCCCCCGGCATCGATTGGATCACGCTCTGGAGCACGACGCCGACGCCGAAGAACACGCTCAGCGCGATCCCGATCGCCGCGTCCTCGCGCAGGCGCGTCCACTTCAGGATCGCCTGCACGCACAGAACCGCGAGCACCCCCGTCACCGCCCCGCCGAGCAGGAGCACGGGCACGGACTTTCCGTTCGCCCCGAGCGCCGCGCTCACGATGAACGCCGCGCAGATCCCGGGCAACGTCGCGTGCGACAGCGCGTCCGCCATGAGCGAGCGTTTGCGCAGAAGAGCGAAACACCCCACGAGCCCGGACGCCGCGCCGAGGAGCACGGACGCGACGGTCACCACCGTCGTGTTGTACCCGCCCCGGAACGTCAGGATCTCGAAAAGCTCACCCGCCATCGCCCGCGCTCTGCTGCTTCTTGCGCTTCGGGCGCGTGCTCGCGCCGCTCTGCGCGACCGCCTGGCTCGCCCGCTCGAGGAGCGTGAGCCGGCCGCCGTACGTCTTGCGGAGGTTCTCGTCCGTGATCGTCGTCGCCGCGGGCCCGCTCGCGACGATGCGCATGTTCAGAAGGATCGCCTCGTCGAAGTACGTCCCCGCCGTCTGCAGGTCGTGGTGCACGCAGATCACCGTCTTGCCCGAATCGCGGAGCGTGCGCAGGACCTCGATGATCGCCCGCTCGGTGGCCGCGTCGACGCCGGCGAAGGGCTCGTCCATGAAGTACAGGTCGGCTTCCTGCGCGAGCGCCCGCGCGAGGAAGACGCGCTGCTGCTGACCGCCCGAGAGCTGGC
>CAJNJA010070907.1:0-22208 GCA_905231915.1 Symbiodinium necroappetens | reverse complement strand
CTAAGACCCTAAACCCTCAGCCCCAAACCCTAATCTCTCTTGCAGCCAGGTGTGGGGCCTCTATGATCTGCAGGCCATGCATGGTCAGACGTAGGGCTCCGGGACTTAGGGCCCCTACTGTTGATGATATGAATCCTGCATTCCCTTACAGTAGAAGCCCAAAAGTTGGAAACCCAATAGCCTCCATCCTTATGAGTCATATATAGGGAATCCCAGCACTATTTGTCCCTAATCCGGTTTCCAACTTTTTGGGGGTCACTATAAGGACCCTAAACTATGGGAATTACGGTATATTCCTCATTATGGGTAACTGGGAGATACTGTTGATGATATAAATCCTTAGCATTACCTTACCCTAAGGGTCCAAAGGACCCAATAATTTAGGTACTTAGGTTTCATATAGTAGTTATGTAGGTAACGATTTGGGAGAGTATATGATTATTAGGTACTTGGACCCTTAGGGTTAAGGACCCTAAACTATGGGAATTATGGTATCTTCCTGGGTAATGCAGGATTTATATCTTCAACCGTAGGACCTTTTGGAAGGTGTTTGGGGTCCTAGAGTCTCAGGGATCTCCGAGTTTAGGGGTTAATTAGGGGTAAGGTTTCGGTGTTTAGGGGTTGAGGGCTTGGGTTTTTGGGTATAGGTTTTGTGGCTTCGGGTTCAGGGGTTTAGGGCTCCGGGGTTTAGGGTTTGGGGTTTACGAAGGCCTGGTTTAGGGATTATCAACCGAGCAAATAAGCAATCGAACGGTGTTTGGGTCTAGGACAGTACTGATTGCCGCCCCTAAACCCTAAATTGAGGAGCTGGTTGAACTTATACGGGCTTCGCTGAGTGGAACCTCAAGTTCTGCCTTATGAGCCCTACCCGGGGATCCAAAAACGTATCCCTTTAAGGATTCGACCATCCAATAATAATTAGGGGTCATAACCTACTATTTCACTGTAGGGTTTGGGGATACAGGTAAGCCCTAAATCCCAAACCCTGAGCCCTAACTGAACCCTACAACCCTCAGCCTCTAGGACCCCACGGCAACGGCACGACCCTGCGCTTTCCAGAGAGACGGTGCCCTGAGCTCTTAAGGCAAGTCCCAAACCCTACCCTACCCTAAGGGTCCATGTACCCAAATAGTATATATTTTGGCCTTAAACTATGTAGGTACTTTGGGGCCAAAGTATACACTATTTGGGTACATGGACCCTTCGGGCTACAGAGGGTTCCACAGACGGTCTACATGTAAACTTATAGGACCTTGATGGAGGTCCGTAGAGTGCCCTAAACCCTAAACCCTAAACCCTATAAACCCGAAACCTTAAACCTTGAACCCTATAACCCTATGAACCCTAAACCCTAAAAGTGCCCTTAAAGAGCCCCCCTAAACCCTAAACCCTAAACCCTCTTATAGACGAGGAGGGTCCTGGAGTCCTAGAAGAGAAAAGCTTGCGGGTTCAAGTACCTAATAATCATATACTCTCCCAAATCGTTACCTACATAACTACTATATGAAACCTAAGTGCCTAATTATTGGGTCCGTTGGACCCTTTAGGGAAAGCCTGCGCACTCCACCCTGGAGCCTGTCGCCTGTCGCCCTGGAAACCCAGACTTTGGGGGTTTAGGGGGTTTAGGGGGTTTAGGGGGTTTGGGGGGTTTGGGCTTTAGGGGGGTTTTGGGGGTTCTTGGGGGTTTATATAGGGGGTTTAGGGGGTGCAGGGGTGTAGGGGGTTTTGGGGGTTAGGGGTTTAGGGGGTGCAGGGGTGTAGGGGGTTTTGGGGGTTAGGGGTTTAGGGGGTTTAGGGGTTTAGGGGGTTAAGGGGGTTTATGGGGTTTAGGGGTTTATAGGTTTTAGGGTTTAGGGGGTTTAGGGGGTTTATGGGTTCAGGGTTTAGGGTTTAGGGAACCACACTTTACCCTTTACACCCCCACTAGACTAGGAAAGGTCCTTGTACCCTCAAACAGGGAAGATATGGTCCCAATGATGGGTATTTTAGAGTCTACTGAAGGCTAGACGGAGGGTCTAAGAGCACTTGAAAGCTTTCTATTCTCCTCCAACTCGACATTCGGCGGTGAAGACCGCAAACCCGAAAGCCTATGTTCTACAAGCTCGACCATGGGAGGCCATGCGGGTCCACGTTGCAGAGAAAGTGGAGGATGCTTCTTGGCGGCGGAGTTCGGTCCGACAATCCCAATAGGGTTTAGGGTTGGGGTTGAGGGTTTTGAGGGTTTGGGGTTGAGGGTGTGGGGTTGAAGGTTTAGGATTGAGGGATATTATTGAGGGTTTGTGGTACGTAATCCCAATTTCCAAGTTTTCCAAGCCACAAAGTGCTCGAGGCGTGTAGATCCAAATGTCCTGAAACACTGAGGCCGAATCTGAATTTAACGATAAGTAGAGCCTCCTGATCCTGTAGAGCGCCGTGGTGAATTTTTGACAGAAACTAAGGGAATCTATGCATGCAAAAAGCTGGCAAGGAGCGCTGAATCCGAACCTCCGCGACGAGCTGGTGTTTAACCGGAAATCGCTCCCGGACACCTTCCCCTAAGGGTCCAAATACTCATTATTTAAGGACTCTGGAGCCTTTATGGGTACCAAATACCACAAATAAGGACTACTTGGACCCGTAGGGTTCCCCTGGACACAGCAGTTGTTGACGAATTTTGACTGAGTGCGTCGGGAAGTCACACATACGCCAAGACCATAGTGCTCATTTGGTTCCAGGGAGACTCAAAACCCCTCATCACAACCCTAAACCCGCCTAAACCCTAAACCCTGCCTCAAACTGAAGGATCTTAAAGTAGGTATAAGGATCGGTCTACGCTCGCGTAGCAGCTGGGTGAAGGCAGAGACGCCCGCATGCCAGTCTAGTGCTACCGGGCTCATGTAGTGTTAGAAGTTCCCTAAACCCTATAAGCCCTAACCTTTGAATCCCGGAACCTTGAAAACCTGAAACCCTAAACCCGAAACCCATCACCCTCGGATTGTCACCTTGACCTTCTCCCACACCGAACCCTGGTACAGCCGCAGACGAAGCACGAGGATTACGTAGTGTACTGTACCAGAACCCCCTCATGAACTACCGAACTACCCATAGGCCCCTAAGTAGTTTCTTTCTGGGATTACCTTATAGGATTCTAAACATAAACCAAAAAAGGAACTACTCAGGGGAGATTTATAGCTACCCGAAGGCCAGCGTGTCGCGACTCACTGCAAGGAACCCTAAAACCTAAACGCACGGACTATGCTATGCATAGCTTGATGCCCCAAGGTCGACGAAAGCAACAAGGACTAGGGGGCCTTGGTTGGGTTTACAATATTACGATATCAAGTTAGGGTTTCAGGTTTAGGGTTCAAGATTTAGGGTTTAAGGGCTTTAAGGGCTGGGTTTAGGATTCAGGGCTTGTGCTTTAGGGTACCATCTCAGGCTGACAGTGGATCTGCGCTTATCGAGTTAACCCTTAAAGCTAAACCCGAGTTCCACTGCAGCACAGTCCCTTTCTGGCCGTTGTATACACATACATACATTCTGAATATAAATATAAATATTGTATAGGTGATATATATATATATGCTTATATCATTTTGTTGTTATTTAAAAAATGATTTTGTTTTACTATTATTACTATTATCCGTATTATTATTACTAAAATGATCGTTACAATTAGTGTTATCATTATTGATCGTTCTTCTTATTATTTCGATTATTATTCTCACTTATATATACATATATAGGTATACGCACTATATGCGTGTGCATATACATAAACATCCTCGCGGGGGGACAATCCCCCCTCACACCCCCACCCCCCTACCCCAATATCAAGCAAAAACTAGGCGCAGTTATCCCCCTCCTGCATAAACATAGTACACAAATAAACAAGTGTATAATATATATATATATATATATGTACATACATATATATATATATATAAAGATAGATAGATAGGCAGATAGACAGATAGACAGATAGATAGATAGATATGGATATAGATATAGATATAGATATAGATATACGCATATACATGTACATGTAATGGCTTATACTTTGTCATTTGTTTTGGCTTGGCACTCCATTCATCTAGTCATTTTCATGCGACATAGATACATGGACCATCTTGGCTTAGGGTTTAATGACCGGGGTCCTGCCGTGTTTTTAGAACCTAGGGTTCCGAAAAACACTTGGAGCTCTAAACCCTAAACTCTCGACCCTAAAGCCTAGACCCGCAAACCCCTAAACCCTAAACCCCCCAAAACCCTAATCTCAAGGCTTAGGCCGCCCACCTCCGTGGGTGGGCGGCGCTTCAGCCCCTCGGCCTGGATGGCCCAGAGCTTGCGTTTCGCCCGGTACCCGGCGCCCTTCACCCTGGCCTCGTTTTGGGCACCCCAAAAACGGGACCCGCCTTTTGGGGGGCCCTGGGCGAGCAGAATTGGGTCGGTTGTGCTGTTTGGCTGGTTTTCGCTTGCCCTGCCCTCTGCCCCACTGCCCCCTGCCCTGCCTGCCCGCCCTGGCTTGCTCTTGCTGCATTTACAAGCTTGAAGCAAAGAAAAAGACCATGGAATCAGCTAAACCCTAAAAGGATGGGAAAGAAAAGCGACAAAGCCCTACACTATCGGGCTTTAGCGGCCAACCGTCATACTACGATGCATTCGAATTTGCATTGTCGCAAGATATTTCGGCTTATGCTCTAATCTACGGCAAACCCTGCCCTAAACCCTAAGCCCTGAGCCTTAAACCCTACTAAGCCCAAACTCTGAAGTAGGGCAGCCCCGACAGGATGCGGCGCAGGTGGGGCCCACGGAGGAAGCTCCAGCTAAAGAGAGGAGGCTTGGGCCAAGGGCTTAAGGGGTGTAGGGTTTAGATTTAGGGCTGTGGGGGGTTTTAGGGCTTTTTGGGGTTGAGGGTTTGTAGGGTTTAAGTCTGACGAAGTTGGGCCCGGCTGGTGACGTCCGGACGGGGTGGGAGGTGGCAGGCGACAAAGGATGCAGTTTTAGGTAGCTTAATTACGTTAAATCCGAACCCTAAACCCGAAAACCCTAAAGCCGAAACCGGAATTCCAGCAAGCAGCCGTCCTTGTCATCCAGGGCTCCGGTACCCCGCTTCCGCTCGTCGTGGACTGGTGGGAGCAGCGAACTGAGAGCATTCTGTGTCCAGTGTCTCGGTGACTTAGGGGCTGAGTAGGTAACCTTTAACCTTTTGGGGCGTATATAAACCTAATACCCTAAACCCTAAACCCTAAAAAATGGTCGACCGTTTTTGGGCTAAGGTACTCGGCCCCTAAGGTTTAGGGGTTTATGGGTTTGGATGGCTGTTATCGTTGAGAAAAAAAGACCCGTAAAAATCTAAGGCTTAGACACTAAGCCCCTTATCCTCAAACCCGGTAAACCCAACCCCTGAACCCCACACCCTCTAAGCCTTCTGTTTTGGCCCGACACCCTAAACCCGAAGAGCTGCAGCATGCAGAGATTGTGCCTTCTCCAAGCGGTTTAGGGTTCAGGGTTTAGGGTTTAAAATTAATAATTTAGGACTAAGTGTTTAGGGACATACTTCACCTTTTCTCGGTGTCCTTCCTCCAAATTTGTAAACCCTACTCCTTTCGAAGCCCAGGAATTCCTCAGCCCCTAAACTCCGAAATCCCTCTGAACCACTTAACACCATAAACCCCCTATTCTCGATCAGGAGACGCCTAAACCTGCATATAAACTCTTAGATCCTTCCTTGAAAGATCATGGGACATAACTTTTTTAGTAATTGTACTTAGGACTTATACTTACTTATAAACCCATTTCAGGTACAGAAATTATTGTGGCGAGAGAAAGTGTGTTCTCTGGGGGAATCTCGTCTTCATTAAAGCACAAGAACCTACCAAGCAGCACACTCCAGGACCCTCCTGTACCCTCAAGTAGGGAGATACGGTTGATGAGATAAATCCAGCATTACCTTAAGGACCCTCAACTATGGGAATTATGGTATATTCCTTGTTATGGATAATGCAGGATTTATATCATCAACAGTATGGTCCCAAATATGGGCATGTAGGAGCCCTAAACCCTCTATGCTCTAAACCCAGGGTCCAGCGCCCCTTAAGTACCCTTTGATGGAGCCCGGTATGGTCTTCAATAGTGGGCATTGAGGGTTCATTAGAGGGCAGTTAGGGGGCGCTGGTACGCCCTAAACCCTAAACCCTAAACCTTATAAACCCTATTAACCCTATAAGCTCTATGAAACCTAAAACCCTAAGCCTGGTAAACCCTAAACCCT
The DNA here is from genome assembly GCA_905231915.1 of Symbiodinium necroappetens. Lineage (NCBI taxonomy): Eukaryota > Dinophyceae > Suessiales > Symbiodiniaceae > Symbiodinium > Symbiodinium necroappetens. The sequence goes on along the minus strand of CAJNJA010070907.1, from coordinate 15,955 downwards.
AAACCCTATAAACCCTATAAGCCCTAAAACCCTAAGCCTGGTAAAGCCCTAAGCCAGTCCGTAAGTTTGAGACGTCCAGTGCATCCAGGGACGTGGGTGCAATGATCGACATCGCCCACGAACGACATCAAGCGAGGAAGGTTTTGGATGAGTGTTTGATGTTGCACTGCCTGATTCCAAGTGGAATTGGGAGCGGAGCGGCGAAAATTGAGGATAAACTGTCGAGCCTGCGTCGCAAGTTGTATGCAGGGAGTCATAGTGTGCGAGGCCTGAAGACCCTCTTGAACAGCATTCATGGCTTTTGCACAGATGCCGGCACCGAAATGTCCATCGGGGACGTCGCTGGCATCAAAATCAATGATGTGCTTCCGGACTGGATGCAAGACCCTCTAGCAGAGTCGCAGGAAGCCTCTGACATTGAATATCTGGATGTGAATCACCAGCGGCCTGCCCAGGCTCAGGCTCTTCCCGCAGCCGCCGAGGAGTTCCTCTTCCCCCATAGCATCATAAGTCCCAGAGCCCTGCATATACTCCACAACATGAGTGCCGAAGTTGATAGTGGGTTCCAGCTTTATGACAACTGGTTGTTGAGCTTCAAGCCACTCGTGCGTCTGCTAGCAGACCACTTGCGAACTCGGTTTCTTGGCACATGCATGGTGGACCGCCTTGCTTGGATGAAGCCTCAAGTTTGCAAAACTTCCGCAGCTTGCGTTGTGGAGATGGGGCACTGTCGCAGCCGTGTTGCAGCGTTTGATGAAAACAGAGGTAGTGCTGCAAGCTGCGTGGGCTGCCGAAAAATTCTCCCGGCAGGACGAAAGCGGCATGGACTGTGAGTTAGATGTCAATGCTGTCACGGCAGCCGTTCGTTCAGACAAGTTTTGGCTTTACAGCAGTATGCTGCTGCAGCTCCATGCCCTTACCCTACCCTAAACCCTAAACTCTAAACCCTAAGCCCTTGCTGACGACATAGCTTCATGGTTTGAGGCCTAAAGATGGGTCTTGTCGGATCCGCGGACCCCGAACTAAAGCTTGAACCCCGGATCCTCAACCCTACCTGGACCCCAAACAACCTACGATTTAAAGGGGTTCATGTAAAGAAATCAACTTCATAGTAAGGAACCCTAGTATGGTAGGTCGTTTGGGGTTAAGGTAAGCCTTTACATTTTATAATGTTTGAACCTATGCACCCTGATAAAGCCAAGCCCTCAAAGCCGAATCTCAGAAGCCACCAACCGAACCCCGAAACCCGCAACCGTAGAGCCCTGAACTCAACCGACCTTAAATCCCTGCAGCACGCAAAAGGCTGAAAACCCTCTCCAAACCCTCTGCCTCCCTCTGCCCTACACCCCTAAACCCCTCAGCCCCTAAACCCCTAAACCCCCCAAGCCCTTAAACCCTTAAACGGACTTATATAAGGAAATCATAATAAGGAACCCTAAAAAGGTAGGTTATCTGGGGTCCAGGTAAGCCCTAAACCCCTAAACCCCTCAACCCCTAAAGCCCCTAAACCCTTAAACCCTAAACCCTGAACCCCGAAGCCCTAAGCCCCTAAACCACTAAATCCTAAACCCTAAGCTATAAACCCTACAGATCCCTTTTAAGGAACCCTATAGATGCTACAGATCCCTTTTAAAGGAACCCTTACCCTAAGCCCTATAAGCCCTAATCTCTGCCACCCTCCCAGCCGTCCTCTGGAACAGCGAGAAAACCTCGGCCCCCGCCGCTGGCCAAGCGGCCGGGTGCCTGGGAGTTCCTGGAGTCTTCGGCTTGTGTGCTTAGGGTTTAGGGTTTATAGGGTTTTGTAGTTTATAGGGTTTCGGGCTTTTAGGGTTTAGGGTTTTTAGGGTTTAGGGTTTAGGGTATCTGGGAGCTTTTGGAGTCTTCGGCTTTCGGCTTGATTGAAATAATGTAGGAATTCTGATAACCCTGGGTCCTGATTATTTAGGGTTCTTCCCAGAAACGCCAAACTAGCTGGAATACTCCTTTAGAGGGGTCCAATGCCCCTGAATACAAGGAAGACGTAGAAGCAACTTTGAAGGTAACCTTCAACCTTTTGGGGCTTATATAAACTTAATATGATTCAAAAGGTTAGCCTTTTTTGGGCTAAGGTACTCGGTCCCTAAGAGGTAGGGATATAATAACAAAACCTACTTTTGGGCTCTTTGCTATAATGGTAGCACATTTTATTCTGAAGCCCTGTTCAAGCTCTTCAGGCCCCCTATGGTATACAGATGTGTTGAGCCCTAAACCCTAAACCCTAAACCCTAAACGAATCTAGGTCTTAGGGGCTGGGTAGGTAACCTTGAACCTTTTGGGGCTTATATAAAACCTAATAAATTTCAAAAGGTTAACCTTTTGGGGGGCTCAGGTACTCGGCCCCTAAGAACATAATGTAGGAACCTGATTAAGATACCTTGGGTCCTTATTATTTAGGGTTCTTTGTATGATTCCCGTTATTTTGGGGGTTATAGGGCCAGAGTTTCTTCATCAGGTTCCTACAAATAGTATAGGGGCCTTTATATAATTAGAATAGGGTTTGGGGGTATATTATATTACATCTAAACAGCTATACAGTGAACGCCTAAAAGTTGGAAGCTGGGAAATGGAACGGTTGGTCCGGAACTGACTCTTCCAACTTTGCGCTTTTGCTGCAAAAGGACTCCCCGCACTCGCGGCAAGATCGGAAACGCTCTCCAGGATCTTCCAACTTTGATTCTTTTCGGCTTATTGTCATGGCAAACACCTGCCCCCGCACTCACGGGATCCATCCCCGCACCGTTGAAGAAGGGATGGCCAACAATCCAAACACTTTTGGGCGCACCGACCTATCGCGTGTTAGCGTCAGCATGTGGCCCCGCCCAACCACGGTTCCGGGTTCACCCTCCAAACCCCTCATCAAGGAGGGCTTTCTTGTTTTTTGCTTTAACGGCTCCACACATGGACCAAAAATTTCAGAGCAATTTTCAGCTGGGATGGCTTGGTGTCGGGTTGTGGGGCTTTCCGACGCAGGAAATGCAGTGCCTGCCAAGAAGAATAAATTGAATAAACCTTGGAAAGGCAAGTTGGCGAGGGATGTGGTGAGGGATTGGCAGTTTGTTGCTTTTGGGCGTTTCCTTTGATTTGGCCCTTTGAATTTTGCATTTTTCGGGTATCTCCAATGGGTTGGCTACCGTTAGAATCTTCAATTTTTGTGTCAGTTTTGGGTTTGGACGTTCCCTTCCCATTTTAAAGCTTTTCTTTTTTTGCATTTATGATATCTTTCAAATGGAGTTCGTTGCAACAATTGACAACATTGAAAATGCTAAAGTTGGAAGGTTGCAAAGTTGGAAGATACCAAACTTGGAAGATTTGCAAAGTTGGAAGATTGTGGGTCCATGCATTTTGGAGTGCGGGAAATTTGGATGTGCATCTTCCAACTTTCGGGCTGTCACCATAATAAGGAACCCCCTGCAAAATTCTAATTAGTAAGACCCCTAGATTAGGTTTAGGGTTCAGGGTTTGTTGCAGTGGTTGCTGTTGGTCCTTATGGTGGTAGTTGTGGTGGTGGTGATGGTGTGGTGGCGGTGTCGGTGGCGTGGCAAGGCGGTGGCAGTGGCATGCATGTTTGTAAACGTATAGATGCGTAATATTGTGTAAGCAACTACACGGTTTTTGACATGTATGCCATGGAGGCATGTGCGTTCGTGCCTATGTGTATACCTCGTCTGGTTATTTTCATTTGACTTTGTTTAATGATATGTTAATTTATATATGTATGTATGTATGTATGTATGTATGTATGTATGTATGTACGTACACACACTTAACTACACGCATGCTTTTCCTTTAGAGCCTTTAGAGTTTTTTCTGTGCTCTTTATATGCATGGACTGGTATAATGTGTTCTAATGTGTTTATGCTCATACTGGTATTTACTTGTTTGTAGTTTTTGTTCTTTCTGATCGTTGCACTTCTGCAGAGATTGCTGTAGCCTCTCAGGTATGGCAGTGGGAGCACCGAACCGGTTTCAAGAACTACGACACCCGTGCGCAAGGGCCTTGGGTCTTGTTTTGATGCTGTCAGTAGCTTAGGATCTGGACCTGCCGTGTGCTTGGAGGTTCATGGGACGAGTGTGTAGGACACAAGTAGGTGTATCAGCACCTTGAGTACAATCAAGCTTTAGACTTTAACCCCGTGCTTCTACAGGATTCCATGATCCCTGAAGTACGGACTTCCAGCCCCAAAGCCCTAGAGACGATACCCCTGACACAGAGTCTATAACTGACCGAATATCAAGTCTTTGAGAAACACACCGGGGAGCAGTGTCCTGCACGTAAGGGCGTTTTTTTCAACCCAGCCCTGCAACGGTTCTTAAACCTGGTGAAATGCCACATCCGAACCTGCAGTTTCCAAGGTCTGCGTTGCAAATCCAAATGCCCGAAACTGTTAACCCCTCAACCCGCCTTAAGACTCTGAACCCTAGTCCCCTAAATCCCAGACCCTAGACCCTAAATCCCAGACCACACGCCCTGCACTCCGAGACGCACGCCCCAAGTCGCACATGACCCCGAACGCCTAACTACAGCCTGCACGATGACCCCGAAACCACCAAATCTCTCCATCCAGGATTACTCTTCGATTTGGAATTGCAGCACTATGGAATTTCAGAAATGGTTCCCTTTAAGACCTTTATCTAAACCACCTGAAACTCTTAGATGTCACCTTCTTCAGAAGTTTTTAAGGAAGCCCTAAAGCCTAAACCCCTAAACCCCTAAACCTTAAACCCTAAACCCTAATCCCTAAACCCTAAAGGTTTTTGATCCTCAAACCTAAACTCGACTGGACATGTTCGGAGACCTTTTTTGGAAATGAACCCTGAGCGGGCTCAGGGTTACTGGATGTAGGGTTACGGGTGTAGGGGTTTACGCAAACTAAGGGTCCATGTACCCAAACAGTATATGCATGTATATACTTTTCCCATATAGGTATACTTTCGTGTAAAGTATATGCTATTTGGTCACATGGACCCTTACCCATAGGGTCCACAGTAGTTCCTTTTTTGGATTTCCTTAGAGGATCCTGAATGTAAACCACAAACAGGAACCAAATATGGAGCCTATGGGTAAACCCCTAAACCCCAAAACCCTAAACCCTACAGATCCTATAGACCCCTTTTAAGGAACCCTTTAAAGAACCCTAAACCCTATAGATCCCTTTAAAGGAACCCTATGGAGCGCATGGGTAGGGTTAGGGTAAAATGGACCGAGGACCGCTCGGATCGAGGATGCTTTCCAGCGCGGGCTGTCGCGCGTACGCCTGAAGCGGGAGCCCGAGTTCTTATAAGTTGGGTTTAGGGTTTAGGGTTTAGGGTTTGAGGGCTTACCGGGTGATCAAAGGGTTTTTGGTGATGTCATAAAGTTATAGCTAAGATATTCTCAGCTCTATATGGCTTAGTGATGTCATGTTTAGTCAGGGTTGTCAGAAAGGGTTTCATGCGTGCTTGTAGGCGCTACAGAGTTTTAGTTATCTTATATGAGGCTTCATGGTTTGCAGTTGGGGGTTTACCCGTGGAAAGGCAGAATTCTTGGTCTTTATGAACCCTACCAAACTTAGCGCCCATGTAAGTACCCAAGGCTATGCTCATGTACATTGAAGCCTATCCCCTTTGTAGCGATGATATAGTAAAATAAATCCTGCAGTAAATTACCGTAGAAAGTCCTTAAAGTCTGGGAATTATGGTATATTCCTTATTGTCTTATTATGGGCAATGCAGGATTGATATCACCAACCGTATTACCTGAAGAAGTTCATGTTTAGGTGGCTTGTTTGACTCCTCAAACATACCTCTGTAGCTTATAAGACCTATAAAACTTGAGGGCAAACTCCTCAACAGGTAGGGCCGGTAGCTTCCATAAGGCCTGTCGGGTCTGGGCGTATATCACTCTGTCATAGCATATTTGTTTATGTGATTCTAGTGGGACACAGATATACTACTTTTTAAACCCCGCAGTTCTCCAATACCCAACCACTGTTATATTTATTTTTCGGGGGTTTCTTTTAACTTCGCCCTAGACCCGAAACCCTGAACCCTAAACCCTGAACCCTAAGCCCTGAACCATGAACCCTGAACCCTAAGCCGTTTATTTCTGCGAGTTGTCGGGGAAGTAAGGCCCCCATTCTGGGCCTCTCTGCTCACCCCTCTCAGGGCTGGCAAGATGGACGACACTCCCATGGAGCTGCAGGGCACCCGGATTTAGGGTTTAGGGTTTTAGGGTTTTAGGGTTTGGGGTTTAGGGTTTGGGGTTAGGGTTTAGGGTTCTAGGGTTTCAGGGTTTGGGGTTTTAGGGTTTTAGGGTTCAGGGCCTCATGGGTTAGGGTTGAGCTTTAATTTTTGCTTGGCTGGGGCTGCTACTAGCTCATGAAGCTTCAGGAACCGTAAGATTTCAAGGCACCCGTACCTGGAGATCCAAACTCCAGCACGCTGCGCAGCCGCTGAGGGTCACACCAAAGCTAGTAGGTTACGTGTACATGTTACACCTGACCTAGGCCCTTTAAGGTAGTACCTTCTATTGGATGACCTAGTTTATGGTTAGGATCCTATAGTAAGAAGCTAAGGTAACCAAAAAAAGGGTACTACATTTAAGGGTCCAGGCAGATCTAGGACATGACTACCCGATACTTAGGGGCTTTGTAGGGAACCTTTAACCTTTTGGGGGCTTCTATACACCTAATATGAACTCAAAAGGTTACCTTTTTTGGTGCTAAGGAACTCATCCTCGAATTTACAGATCTAGGACATGACTACCCATAGGCCCCTAAGTAGTTCCTTATTATGGTTTATATTTAGAATCCTACAAGGTAATCCCAAAAAGGAACTACTTAGGGGCCTATGGGTACCCCGAGCCCCTTTTTAGGTTCTTCCACGATATGATCCAGTTCGACCCCAAGACGGGGAACACGCGAAAGATCCGACGCGTGGGTCGGTCTCCCGGAGGGGAGGGGCGAGCCGCAGATGGGGGTTTCGGAGAAGGGGCCTGTAGACACGACAGGCTTTCAAGGGGTGTTTAACGAGTCTTTGTGAGGGCTTGGGGATTTAGAGTTCAGGGTTTTCTGGGTTCTTGCGAAGGGGTTAAAGTAATTTAAGTTGCCATAATAAAGAAACCCCATTATCTACTTTTGATCCCCCTAAATTATGGGCACTTTAACTCAAAAAAAAGATGTCAAATTCCTCAACAAGAGCCCGGCTTTGGGGTTTAGAGTCTCGACCCAGGGGCTGCGGACTTGGTGTAAAGGGGTGAGGGGCGGATGGGGGATGGTGGCAGGGTTACCCCTAAGGGTCCAAAGGACCTAATAATCATATACTCGGATAGTAGTTTTGTAGGTTAGTATTCAGAAGAGTATATGATTATTAGGTACTTGGACCCTGAGGTTACTTGGTTCAGGGGGCATTGTGAGTAGGTTAGAAGCTTAGAGTTGTAAATGACTTGACTGGGGTTGCACGATGTCTAACCCTACTTTTTTACGAAGTCCTCGTATCCTTGGCGTAGGATTCAGGGTGCTATTGGAAGGCGGTTGTGGCTTCAGGTTTTTGCAGCTACCCTGCGCCCGACCCGAACTAGCCAAAATTCGGGCTATATAAACCCTAAACCCTAAACCTGAGCATAATCCGGGCTGTAAACCCTAAACCCTAAACCTGAGCATAATCCGGGCTGTAAACCCTAAACCCTAAACCTAAGGCCACTTCCATGGGGCCTGCTTCCTTCACCTCTACGCCTCGAACCGCTAGAATTGGGGTGAAGGAGTCCCTTAAAAGGCACCGGGTGTAATAAGGTTTAGGGTTTAAGGTTTAGGGGTTAGGGTTTAGGGTTTAATTTAGGGCTAATAAGAGCGGTCGGACAAATTGGTGGTAGCAGACGTAGCCAGGGCATGATGTCCAAGACGCATGATCGGCGAACCTAGTCACCTAGTGTTTCTGTCAGGACGTAGCCAGGGCATCATGTCCAACACGCATGATCGGCGAACCTAGTCACCTAGTGGTTCTGTCATGTCAGGTGAATGTTCGTCAGCATCACAAGTGACAACCACCCACCACCACCACCACCACCACCACCACCACCACCACCAATGCGCTTTCCACCAACGGCAACTATATCGCTACCGTCTTCAATTTTAGCCATCATCATTGTCGTGGTCAGCTTACCTTCATCAGCTCAGCAGCTGTCTGGATGTCAGCATCGTCGTCATGACCCAAGGGGGCTCTGCTTCCATCCGTCCATGGTGAGCAGGGTTCTTGTTAAGGGATTTTTTCAAGTTACCATAATGGGGATCTATAGTGAATAATATGGTTTCGTTTTTTGTAACTTCAATTAAATCCCCTGACAAGAACCCAGAGGGTGTACCGAGGGAACACCCTTGCCTCTCAGGCTACACACGGATACTCATATATGGAAGACGTTGAAGTCCAAACGTCCACATTACTCAGTCTGCATTGGGGGATCAGCTATTTTTGGCATTTGAGGATGCTTCAGGCGTAGGGTTTCGGGCTCAACTGGCTGCTGGTTTAGGGTTTAGGGTTTAGGGTCCTCGCTCTGATACAAAGTGACGACAAAGTGGCAAGTAGCCCGTATAAAGGCACAGATTGACCCCTTCAAGCCAAGTGGAACCAAGCCCCAGCCCCTTAATAACCAGGGTTCCTTTTGTAGAAGTAAGTTGTGCTGCAAAATCTAGCATAGACCCACGGGGTTGGAACGAAAACGATGTTAAACCTACCTTGGCCCCTGTAATCACTTCAATTCAATGTCGACGGCTCGAAACCTTAGACCCTAAACCCCTAAAGCCTACACCCCTAAACCCCTGGTTAACCTTTTTACCCTCAACAAATCGTTCCCTTCGAGTTCAACTCAACCACTTTCTGCCGAGGCCGAGACAGCTGCTGGAAAAAACTGCGACGCAAGGCCTTCCAACAGTAAACTGTAGAAGCGGCAGTGTTTTGACTGCTCAAGGAAGTTTAGGGAGTTGAGGGTTTAGCTGAAAGCTTAAACCGACTTAGGGAAACCCGTCAATCCTAATCCTTAAACTTGGGGGGCGGTTTCAGGGCTTGGTGTGCAGAACTTTCGGATTTCGGGGGGCCCCCTTCTTTCCCAAAAGTTTAGGGTGTAGGATGAAGGTTTAGGGTTTACCCTATGGCTCAAAATAGCCCAATAGCCCTATATAGTATGGTCTTTGGTACCAAAATAAGCCTTGGAATAGGGTTTCTCGTAGATCCGGAATCACAGCGCGTGCGCGTGCCAAGTATACTCAGAACAGCAGCCTCCACTCGCCTCGAGCAGGGCCGAAGTGCGCGAGCGCCTGGGCATGGCTGAGCTGAGTGAGCTGTGAGCGAGCTGAGTGCTGTGAGATGCTTTGGTAGCTACAGGCGAGCTGCCGCCCGCTGGGGCGCCACCCCCAATCCTCCTCCCGGCGCTTGGCCGTGGGTCCCGGATTGAAGTCCCGCAGCTGCCGGACGGCCAACAGCACGGGCGGCCTCGTCAGCCGTCCCCTTGGCTCCGNNTCCGCCGAGCCCCGAGGCACCGGGATTGTGTGCTTCAACAAAGTCTCCGAGCCGTCCGTGGCTCGCACCATCATGGAATCACAGGAGGACACCTCCTGCACTGCCCCATATTGGGGTTGAAAGGATCTGAACGCACCGGCTTCCTCGAGCCGCCGCTGACACTCCTCGTCAGCTCGTCGTTGTGCTTGAACTTGCGGGCGTTGTCCCGCCTTCTTGGTCTCCACGGCCTCCGGCGCCACCGTTACCGCCTCATGCGGCCGTTGTAGGCCTCCATCACATTCTGGACATGCTCCGCCCACTCCCCGCCATCCCATAGCACTTCCCAGACCCCTCTGAAAGCTGTGTACAGCCAGCCTGAATCAAGGTGCGGGGCCTCGCTTCTTTCACGGGCACGCAGATCCGCAACAGTCAAAAACGCATTTGAGGCAGTTTTGGGTGCTCGCAATGAGAATGCCCCTGCGTCGCAGTTCTGGGGCCCGACCCCCCAGCCAAAGCCAAAACCCACCCACAGCCCCCCAACCCCAACCCTCGCCCAACCCACCCAAAAACCCAACCCCCCGAATCCCAAACCCACCCCAGTCCCCCCCCAAACCCAAACCCAAACCCCAGCCCAACCCACCCCAAAAAAACCCCCCTGGGCCCCAGAACCTGCTCCTAAGGGCATTTTCGGCGGAACGCTCACCCCCAAAACTGCCCTAAAATGCGTTTTGGACTGTTGTGGATCTGCGTGCCTGAGCTGCTTTTCTGCAGCTCCGATGACAAGATACAGTTGCCCTGGGTAGTATTGGGGAGACCCCCTAAAGGGGACCCTTCTGAGCCCTACTTCTGGCTCTCTTAATAAAAGGGACCTTATTGAGAGGGTCTATATCCCCAAGGGTCGGAGGGTTCCTTATTATAATAACTAATAACTATAGTATATATAATATACCCAAAAAACCCTATTCTAATTATTAAGGCCCCTGCATTAGGGGTTAAACCCGAAACCCTAAACCCTAAACCCAGCATTAGGGGTTAGGTTAGGTGATAGTCTAGGACATTTTCAGGTGGGTAGTTACCGTTATAGGTGCCTTATAGACAGTCTATATACTTTATAGAAGCCTTATGGAAGCATATATATATATATACCCTTAACTCCCCACCTGTAGTTTCCTTTAATTTAAGTTTCCTTGGCCTGGGAGAGATTCTACGACATCCACACATCTGAGGCCCTTTAGGGCTTAGGGTGTAGGGCTTGGGTTTAGGGTTCAGGGTTTAGAAACTGGCCAATGTTTCTTCAAATCTTTTTCCGAGCTGACTACTCCCTCAGGCGGAAGCTTTGAATCCTAACTTGGTGCTAAACTCAAAGCCTTTTCCTCCCTGGGCAAAGGCGAACGAACTGGCCTGGCTAATCGAGACGGGCCGCATGCTCAGGAATGGCGCCGTCTTGAGCGTCTTACGGGTGTTGAGGGTATGGTTGAAGGTGTAGGGCTAGGGTTGGGGATGCAGTGTTGCAGTGTTTGGGGCTCTCCGCTTGTGGGTTGGGGGTAAGAGTTGTCAGGCTACTGTTGATGATATTAATCCTGCATTACCTTAACGACCCTAAACTATGGGAATTATGGCATAGTCCTTGTTATTATGGGTAATGCAGGATTTTGATCATCAGCCCTAGTAAGGCCTCAAAGGCGACTCTAGATCCCAAACCCACCCTACTTTGACGCTCTTCTGACGATTCTAGGAGGTCGATGTACGCTATCCTCCATAATCCGTCTCCGTCTGTTGAGCCAACGGAGCATCCAAAACCTCACCGGTCATTTCTTTGGAGCTCTTAAGCTAGGTTTTGTCAGGGCTCATGTACTCCCCCTTAGACCTTGAGCAGAACCTAGGCCGGACGCAGCGTGTGGTTTTTGCCCAGTACGAGAAGAAGCGCAAGGAACTGCACAGAAGCTTCGGACTCAGAGACGATCGCTGTTTCATTCTTGGAGGCTTACCTAGACCCTTAAGCGTAGTATTTTTTTTGGTTACCATAGTTTCGTAATATAGGACCCTAGACAAAAAATAGGTCATCCAATAAAGGGTGCTACATTCAAGGGTCTAGGTAGTGTTTATAGAATGAAGGTCTTCGGTTTGAAGGTTTCAATGGCGATTGGGTCGGTAAGGTTACAGGGCTTCATATGTTTGAGCTTTGGGCTTCGTTAGGGCTTTCGTTAGGTATTTATAAATTACATACATACATATATATATATACATATATACATATATATATATGTATTTATTTGTAAATATTTACATTTACATATTGATAATATTTATAATATGTGCATTTCTATATAGTGTTGCTTAGAAGATTTCATTGTAGAGGTCTCTGAACAATCAGTAGCTAACCGCATTCCTGCATAGTTCCGACAAGCCATACTTTCAACCTAGTTACATATAGGTAATGTTCAACCTAATTTTTTTAACCTAAAACAAGGAATTTACGTAATTTCTATGGAACCTATTTTTAGGTAATCTGGAGATGGGGAAAAGTGTTGTTGTGTGCTTGCCTGTGCATTGTTTCTTTTTATACCCCTTGGCAAGCCAATCCAAGATGAGTTGGCTGCCAGCGAAGTTGCTGAAGGATGCCTGCAGCTTGGCGACAAGCCTGGAGATGGGCGCAGTCGCGGACGTGGCTCTTGAAGGCAGGACCCACGTGTGGAAGCGGGCATGCGCCTAGTGCCCGGCCAGGCCTGCTGAAACAGCTTGCCCCGGAGAGCGGCAGCGCGCAGATTGTGAAGGGGCGCTTGAAGAACGCGTTCCGCATTGTTCGCTTCTAAGTTGGCGGAAAACAAGAGCCGTTTTTTTCGGCTGCTGCTGCTGTTGAGGTGGAGAAAGCGCTCCACGACTGCATTCTTCACGTTGGCAGAGTAGGGTTTGGGGCGTACGGATAAAAAAGGTCTTGTGCTTCCACTTCAATCAGGTATCATTGTATATACGTATGCGTGTAAACAAACAAATAAATAAATGATTATATATATATATCTATACATACACAAAAAATATATATGTATACATATATAGATATATATATATATATATTGAATTTGAGATTAAATTGAAACTGTTGGATCGTCAGGGCTGTCCTCCCCTACCGTCCTCCTCAAAGTCCTCAGCTGTTTCGTCCCTGGGACCCTAAACCCCGAGCCTTTCCTGGACCCTGAGAAAACCTACCTTTTCAAGTATTCTTAGAAGGAAATCATAAAAAGGAACAATACAACAGCAGGTTATTCAGGGTCCACGTAAACCCTAGGACCCTAAGCCTCATAAGCCCTACTCTAAACCCAAAGCCTCAACACATTCGGAAGCAACGCCCTACAGGAAGATTTAGGGTTTAGGGTTTAGGGTATGGGCCTTGATAATTGTATAGACTAGTTTTTTTTTTGGGGGGGGGGGGAGTTCTTTATGATAATCATCATAGTATATTCTACCCCAAACCATATTCTAATAATTAAGGCCCCTATACTATGCATCCAAAAAGCAGGATCTTCGGCATCGGTCCTCTTACATGCCTCTCCCTAAGGCTCCAAGTAGTTCTCATCTAACCCAAGGGTGCTTGATACGCAAACCAGCTCTTAAGCTGAGTTCCCCAATACCCAACCTGTAAGCTTTTGGGGCTCTTAGCGTTTAGCAGACATCGGAAAGTTTAACATGTTTTGTTTCTGTGGCTTTTTGCGGAAGTATGTAAACCCTAAACCCTTAACCCTTAAGCCTCTAATTAATAAGGAATAGTTGGACCCTAAGGTTGCTTTCACTTGTCAGCTTAGCAGGTTCCTATAGGATGCATGGGCTCAGATTGCAGGAAGCATTCTGGTAAGCTTCAGAGCTCCTAAACCCTAAACCCTACAAGCCCTAGAGGACCCTAAACCCAGAACCCTTTAACTTCAGCACTGCGTAGCCTTCGAAACCTCATGAAACAAAAGCCTACGCGGGGTGGCCTGCATCTTGTCTGCAGGAAAATGCGTGATCCTGATATTATTAGGGCCTGTTAAAAGTGTCAGTGTGATATGTGATATGTAGCCCTATAGTCTATACTTCCAATCCTTAACCTTGTTCTGGTCAATCTGAACCTAGTGCCCACAGCCGCTATTCCGCTGAATTGACCCTGGGTTTAGGACTTTGGGTTCGTGGGTTTACACTTTAGGGTGTTGGCTTTGGTGTAGCATCAGCCATGCTCAGGCATGGACCGTCGCGATTTCCACGTCAACGACCTTTACAAAGAGTCAGGCTGTTGAAAGACTTCTCAACCAGTGCTGGTTGCCTTGCCGCTAATTTTGAAATACCCTTGCACAGACGGGCTTCTTTCCAGAAACAAACTTGGAGTGCTGTAAATCGGACCCCAAACCCTAAACCCGAAACCCAAAACCCTAAACCCGAAACCCTAAAACCCTAAACCCAAAACCCTAAACCCTAACCCTAAACCGTTAAAGTCCGCAGAAGGGCCCCGCATCTTCCAACCATTAGATTTGCAATTTGACTGGATGCCAGGAGTTTTTTTGTGTTGTTTTTTGGGGGGGTTCAGGTTTTTTGGGGTTTAGGGTTCAGGAATAATACAGGGCATTCCGGGTAAGGAGCCTTGGGTGGATTTGCCGAAAGTGGGGAAGGCGGTGGCTTCTAAACCCCAAACCCAATACCCCAAGCCCTAAACCCTATACCCTAGGCCCTAAGCCCTAGACCCCATACCCTAAGCCCTGTACCCTAAGCCCTCAACCCTATGTACCCTAAACCCTACACCCCAAACCCTAAACCCTAAGCCCTAAACCCTAAACCCTAAACCCTCAACCCCTCAACTGTAGAGCATGTTGCAGGGTAGTTGGGGGTCCAAGAAAACCTCCCCAAAAAAAAACCTAAGCCCGATACCCTAAGCCCTAAACCCTAAATCCCAAACCTTATACCCTAAGCCCTAAACGCTAAATCCCAAATCCTAGGCCAGCGATCTCGCTAGCCTCCTTGGTTTTAGTCTGTTCGCTCTGGGGTTCGGGCCCAGGGTTCGTTGAAGAGGTTTTCGAGTTAGAGTTTAGGGTTTAGTAATTTAGAGTTTAGGGTTTTTTGTAATTCAGAGTTTACGTTTTGTATTTTGGGGTTTAGCCTATTTGAGGGTTCAGGGTCGCTTCTTTCTACGACCCTGAACCCTCAAAGCCCTAACTCCCGCCCTTCAACAACCGTAAACACCAAACCCTAACACGGCTATACACCCCGATGTATCATCCCCAACTCCTCAAAGTTCGCGGATCCCGGAACGGCCTATACCCCTCAATCCGAACCCTAAACCCTCAAAGCCCCCAAGCCTCTCAAACGTCGGGTAGTTGTGGGGCACAAAGAAAGTAAAGGTGCAGTGAGCACTTACCTAGCCCCTTTCAGATCCACACTCACTTAGCCTAGGACCCCGAGTAGGCCCTTATTCCCTTTTTTAGGGTTCAGGTTCCCTTATAAAGTCCTGTAAACCAAAAAGGGCGCCCTTTTTATTCCTAGGTTTCTCTTGGGTCTAGTAGCTTGATGTGGCATAAAAAGAGCTGCTCTAATCCCAAAGATGCTGCAAGGCCCCGGTGGGATTTGGAAGACAGCTTAGACAGCTGCAGGCTGTTCTAAACTATGGTCCCTGCCCTTGCTATTAGCCGAGAGACTCCCTACTTGACCCTAAGGGTCCATGTATCCATATAAGTATACTTTGACCCTAAAGTACCCATATACGGACTACTTTAAGGCCTAAGTATATCTATTTAATTTGGGTACATGGACCCTTAGCTTGAGGAATAGACGTTAGATCATAGGGTTTTAGGTGGAGTTAGAAGGCTTCACAGGGTGTTACAGGACTTGTTGTGCGTGTTTTTTGGGTTTCATAGGATTGCAAGGGCTCTGTAAGCCTAAGGGTCCAAATACCTAATCATATACTCTTTTGAATACCTACAAAACTACTATCTGTAACCCGAAGTACATGATTATGAGGTCCTTTGGACCCTTAGGGTAAGGGCCTTAGAGCAGCTGCTCAGAGCAGGTTGCTTCGCAGCGATTGCCAGAAGTAACACTTTCTTCCTGATTTCCATGATCGCGCGGAGCCCTGGGTTCTCGCTTCGGGAGTTAGGGTATGGGGTTTGGGGTTTTGGGCTAGGGTTCAGGGTTTAGGGCTTCGGTTTTTGGGGTTTAGGGCAGTGTTTGGGTTTAAAGTTTTAGGTTTCGGGTCTGGGATTTAGGGTGGCAAAAGGTCACATGGAAACCCGTAAAAGACCCTCACAACCCCCCAACCAAGTCTAAGGGCGTAGTGGGTGTGGGGGTTCAGTTCAGGGTAGCCAGCCTAACAGAACATCCACTAATTACCCCCTAAACCCTAAACCCTTTAAACACCGTAAACCCAAAAAGCCCTATAAACCCTATTAGCCCGATAAACCCTACAAGCCCTAAACCCTAACCCCCCCCC
>CAJNJA010070896.1:0-22209 GCA_905231915.1 Symbiodinium necroappetens | reverse complement strand
GCTATTGTTTTTAATAGAGCCCAAAGAGCTCCAGTGGAGGTTTTCTCCATGCATCCAGCCTTTTCCAATGGCTTTCTAATAGAGATTCAATACACTGCTACTGTTTTTAATAGAGCCCAAAGAGCCAGGGATGATGTTCCATTAATGCGGTTCCGGAAATTTTAATTCTGTTGCCTTTTTTTTTGGGGGCCCCCCCCCCCACTATTCCGATGCTCGGATTACCTTCCTACCTTCCTGCCTTCCTCCCTACCTACCTGCCTACCTACCGTACCCACCCGACCCACCTACCTTGCCCGTATGCCTAGACACATACAAACAACAACTAATATCAGAACACTAGACTATTCGTGCAACAGGTTCGAAACAACAAGCGACGAAGTTCGAAGGAGCTGGATAGGGCCTCGATGCACATTGATCAAGCAGCTGCCGCGCCAGAGAAGTCTTGAGGAACAAAGCTGAGGCTCTTGAATTATACGTTCCCCGTCATCATGCTCTCTTGCAAACGCAGCTGCCGTGAAGGGAACGGTCCAATTTCCAAAAGTCTCTAAATAAATCCGAGCACGAACCAATCTTCAAAGCGACTCTTGCGATTAGCCCAGCAAAAAATCCTTCTGCTTGGGCAAGCAGGCAAGCATCCAACTAGCAGCACCATCTCCGTCTCTCAACCCCAAACCTAAGCAAACCCTAAACCCCTTTTTCATCCAGCTTGCAAAAGCCTCTGCTGGAACCAAACGGGGGGCGTGCAGCAAACTTTCAAGAGAAGTGCCAAAACCCCTAAACCCGAAACCTATACATGGCTAAACCGCAGTTTGCAGTTAAGACGCCGCGAGACCCATCTGGCTGCTGCCTGGCTCCTCCCGCGATGCCTCCTCGGATCATGGCGGCTTGGGTAACGGTCAGCGACTGAATCCAGACAACCCTATAAAACCCCTGAAGCCGAAACTTAAAAGCCCAGAATATCCAAGCTACTGAGAAGGCGCAGCGCAGGACTTGGGCCATCTTTGTGGCCGTTCGCTCGCTGTGCCTGGGAAGCTTTAGCATTCGAGGGCCTTCGTTGACTTTAAGGGCATATATGATCTAAAACCGCTAGCAGCGAACAGCTACGGTATATGAGGGTCCAGGTCCTAGGTGATTGTTCGTGTCTTTACTTGTGGGAAGGGATTTGGGACGAGGAAGGCGGTTGTTCACTCACATGCTCGGTTCAATCGGTTCAACGGCTGCGTCATGAAAGCTCTGAAGCAGCTGTTCAACACTGACATCCCTGCATCCTCAAACAAGTCTGCAAGCTTGTATGCTTTAAATTCGTGTTTTTGGTGCCTACAACGCATTGAACGCGGAAGGCGTGGACCTTTTGGACCTCAGATGCCTCACAGTCACAGCCTCCAAGAGGCATCCCCTAGAAGTGCACACTTCAAGGCCACACCACCGAACCTCCGCCTACACTACGAGCGCTAAGCCTCCCCAGGCACCTGAAATAGGTATCTGTGGTACTCGGAAACCCTCGACAGTCAAGCAGAGTCTTTTGGGGAAGCCGCATGGATCCGACCCGGATCTGCACCATTGAAGACTGGCGGCTGCTGCAAAAGCTGGAAGGCTTCTTCGCTCACCCAGGCTCCCGAAGTGTCCACCAAGGCCGCCGCAGAGTAAACGGCTGGGAGCCGGTCCTTAGCATTTTTGGGGCACAGGTCGGGTGATGTGGAGTGTTCTGACTCGAAGCTCCAATTGTCGTTGCAGGCTCCTGGAGTTATGGGGTGTGGGGCAAGGAGTTTGAAACGCATGGCGTGTGCTAAGACTCAGGGCATCTCCAATATATGTCTTGTGTGGAGGACGCCATTGAATTCGGGCCCACTTCTCCTGAAGCGTAATGCCCCTCATCCACAAGCTGAAATAGTGCGCCGATTTGCGACTGAACCTGGGCAAAGAAGCACAAGCTGCAACTGATGCTGTCGCACAGTCCCGATAAAAGGATTGTTAGTTGGTTTCGTACTCACTTCGAAAATGTCAATCTAAATCTTGATGTCCGGCCCAATCTGCTCCATACTCAGTGACCTGGCACAAGAGTTCGCTGACGACCAAAGCCGTTTCCACGACGTGCAAGCCCGGATACATGTATAGCCTCTACAGAACTGCCCCGAAGTTCTGATCAGCTTGCGCTTGGGATTGCGCTGGTGGCTTGCTTCGTACTGCGGCTAGCTCTTTGCAAAAAGCTAAGCAGTTCTACTTCCAGATGGGAAGCTGGAAAAGCTATCATCCGTAACTGATACACCCGAAACATCAAGTCAAGACTCCTCGCTTCACACGAAAGCCTAAATCCCCAGGCAGGCACGAAGCCTCAAAACCTAAAACTCAACCCTAAGCTTAAAGAAGTCTCGTCCAGGTGAGCCAGTGCAGAATGATTGAGCGTAGGGATTGCAGGCAAGAGCCCGACAAACACCACAAATCACCCGCTGGCGAACCCTAACTTGCAGGCCTTATACACTCTGTTCTACCTTCAGTTCAGGATCCAGACATCGGTGTAGGCCATCCACAAGAAGCTTCAGCCGTTGGTAGCGCTTTTTGTCGTAGTCGCTGCGGCACTTCCAGTACGCATAGGCGTAGCCCTGTGCGCAGCAGTGCAGAAACAGCAGCGGGCCGCAGTAGCAGCTGCAGTCGTGATACTATCGGTAGCAGCCGTTGCAGCAGTTGTAGAAACAGTAGTAAGAGCCGTCGTAGTAGTGGTTGTGGTTATGGTAGTGGCCGTGGTGGTGCTAGCGGTAGCTGCAGAGGCAGCGGTAGCCGTAATGGAAGTGGTAGTGGGTAGTGGAACAGGATGTGGTAGTGGTACCAGTGCTGGTGGTGGTGGTGGTGGTGGTGGCCGTAGCAGAAGTAATATCAGTGGCACTAGTGATCGTTATAATGGTCGTCGTCGTAGTAGTCGTAGCAGTAGTAGACGTCGTCGTCGTGGTCGTCGTCGTCGCGGTCGTAGTAGTGGCAGTAGCTGCAGTAGTAGTGGCAGCAGCAGCAGGAGGAGGAGGACTAGGATAATAGAAGGAACAGTAGGAGGGGTTGGGGTAGCAGTAGGAGCAGCAGCAGCGGCAGTAGCTTCAAGTCAGCTTGTGTTGAGACTTATTTAGACGGGACGGGGATGTCCAGCTATGCAGCTCGAAGTATATTCATGTCATTTCATGTCTCAGAGAGTCGCGAACTGCTTCTAAACGAGCCGTGGTGAAAACTACGAGCCATGCTGAGCCGCCTCAAACCATGCAGAGGCCAGACTCCTCTCAAGCCTTTGCAGAAGCTGCACAGCGCACTGCTCCACAGTCCGGATCTTGAGACGGAGTACACCATCGAGGGAACTTGGAATATGCTTCACCAACCTTGGGTAGCTCATGGTTGGGATCGGGCATGTGGGTGAAGCAGGTGGGTGAGTATTGTTTCCTTCCGCTACAAGGTCCATCAGATCACCAGCTAATCAACGAACTTCCTAGGGGTCTTTCAACGCTTGAACCCACACTACACCGTCGCGTACAGCCTGAACACCAGCACCCTGAAGCCTCGACATGAACACTGCCAGCAACACTCTCGTGGCTTGCAGGGCGTCGCAGGCCCAGTCCCCAGCAGCTTCAGTCGCTGTGAAGCGGAGCCGTGGCAGAAAGAAGCAAAGCAAGGACCTTGATAGCGCAGGGCTACAAGGCTTGGGATGGCTGACCCTTTCAAGACCTTGGCTTGTTGTCTTGGCTTGGAAGCTTATGATGCGGACTCTCGCTTTCAATTTCTCGATTGCCGGAGAGAGCGGTGCATTGGGGAATCTCTCGCGTGTAGAGGTCCATGTTGTCGTGTCTAGGATTAGGCATAAGTGGGAACCAGTCTCGCCTCCTTCACGTTGCGAGTCAATCCGGGTTCGCCTTTAGGTTTCTCGTACGATGATTGTAGTTGGCTGCCCTGTGGTTAGCTGTTCAGATTGCAAGCACCGCTGTTAAGAAACACGCATGCAAAAGAACTGTCGAGCCCAGGGGCATGACGGAGGCAGCCAGGATCATGGAAAGATAGTCCGTGGCATAGGTCGGCTCAGTCGAGAAGCCGTCGGCGGAAGGATTCACGAAAGTCATCATAAAGCTGACGTGCGTCGATAGAGCAAACATCCGCGGGTTGGGATCGAAAGGTACAGAGAAACAAAGGAGTACGAAAAGGGCAAAGTCCACCCACAGGACGCCCAATCTCAGAAAGCCGGACCATGTCAGCTTGTCCAGCCAAATGTTCATTAAGCAATGGGCTGCGTTGTCAGCAAACCTGGTCTGTCTTATACAACCAGAAACGATACTTCTATCTACTAGTTAGGTTAGGGTGCTCAGCATCTTGGAAGTGAGAAGCCTGACTTCGCCGTTGTTGCACAACGGAAGCCAGTAAGAGACTGCGTAGGAAGCGGTCTGGTAGGATTCTCCTTGAATGGGCACGGAGACCGTGAACTTGTCTCCGTTGTAGGCACCGCCGGCGAATAAAAATCCCAGCACCCGGTTCAGGAACATGACATTCACATATGCTAAGCACGAGCCAAAGAGGCCCTGTAAGGTAAACTTGGTGGTCATGCCCAGGTCCACATAAACGGAGAAAACAAACTGAAGCAGCATAGTCCCCCAAAGGTTCCTTTGTTCTTGCGATGCACAGGTGAACTATTACCGAACTCATCTTGTGACAGGGCCCTAGAGTCTCAGAAGGACCACAAAACTCACAGAGGTATTGGTGTCCGGAAAGGCTCAGAAAGGCGCTGGGTTTGGAGGGCACGCATTCCGTCGTAAACCTCCAGAGGCTCCATTCCACCCGGCAGACGCCAGGATGCATGTTGCAGTCAGGTAAGGAGAGGTCGCGACACCACGCGTGATTCCTTGGCTGCAAATTTGTCAGGGCCCCTCCCCGTGCTGAGTTTTCAGGTCAGAAGGTTTCTGAAGGCCCATGCATGCTAAGATCCTTGCGACTGCTCCGTGCTGAAATCTGAAGGTCGTTTCCACTCTGTCGCTGCCTCCATTCGGGTAAGTTCAGTAGCTCGCCTCATCATTGTCTTGCCCATGGGTGCGATGGGTACGATGACTTCTAGATGACCAGCATGGTGTTGGCATACTTACCGATTCTGCTACTCCCACAAGTAATGGTCACTACAAGCATGCTGTCTGTCTATTGGCTGTGTTCTGTCCGACTGTTTGGAGGTGTTGTCTGAGAGCCGTGTTCCGCGCTCAACCTTCTTGCCTGATGATCTACATAAGAATGCCGGTGTCCCGCCTGCCCCACGGTTGATGTTCTGGCTGCTGAGCTTACGTGGTACAGATCGGGCGTGGTAATAGCTAATATAGGGGCCTAATAATTACCTATACTATTTAAGGGGGCTCCTTATTATAAGTATAGTAGATTATACCCTAAAACCCTAGTCGAATTATTGAGGCCCCTACATTCATGGTCCAATGGTGGCAGCGATAGTTTCTGTCGTCATTGTCGGAGCCTTTGCTGCGCCGTTCTGGGTTTACTGCCTGCCTGTCGGAGTTCTCTCTTTAAAGGTATCCTCGCAATGCTTTGCGGCTTTTTCAGGACATTTTGCGTAGCTAAGTTTCACAACAATGCCATTGCAAGAACCGTAAAACAGTAAAGTCAGGATATCGACGTTTCATGGTTTGGATTTCAGCCGTGGCACATGACAGCTGCCCATGGCCAGATGATGATCGGCAGGGACAGTACCACAGCCCACGTGGCCACTAAGACCTGTTTGAAGACAACAACTCATAAGGATGTGCATTTGTTGGGACGCGTCACCACAGTGGCAAGGGTTCCAAATTCTAAAGTCTATGAGTCCACGCGCTGGCATACTCTTCGGCTGTATATCTTGGAACATGAAGTCGGGTTTGGCGTTTTCACTTTGCTTAACAACACTCCTGCAAGGATAGACTGTGAGAAATCTTCGAATTCATTAGAATCTTCTTCGCGGCGTAGTGTTTCAGGTTTACAGTTCCGCATCTCAGGACGCCTCTCGCGGCTGAGGAAAGGTAGACTCCTAGTCTACTGTTCTCGTCCCGGCGAAAGCTGAGTAAGTGGTCTCATGGAGAAGCTCCCAACCTCAAGGCCCCAAACTCCTTCCACTTGGAGGTTTCATGGGTAGTTCTAAATGGGGTGATAAGTAGGGTAACTATACTTATAACCCATATTAGGGGACTTACAAAAACCCGACTTATATAACTACCCATGGACCTCCAAGCACCCGAGCCGAGGCGCGCTAATCTGCACGTTGCGCACGAAGCTTCGTTTCGCCAGCTGCGTTGTCAGCCGACCTGGGACATGGCCACGGGTGTTCGGAAAAGGACAACGTAATACAAAAATAATCTTAGACAGGATGATAGGTTGCGACAAGAATACAGAATAAACTTCATCAGTTCTAAGTTATAAGTATAATAGTTACTCTTGCATGGCCCTAGTTCTCACGCAGTCCTCGAACTGTTGAAGTCCTACACCTCCTGCGTGTAACCACAAGATGTGGCAAGGGCAGAACCAAACAACTTTGCAAACGCATACTTAGCAGCGCGACCTTTCCCGTTGTTCGAACAGGGGATATCTTTTCGTCCAAGGGGTCTAGATTGAACGGTGAGCATTTTGGAGATGGCCCCCCTGTGGTGCCACATCAAAAGGCCGGTTTTCAGAGCAGCGGGTCTCAACCTTCCTCAACGATCCAAAGCTTGTTCTCAGCATGTCAGACTGATGAACGAACAGGTACACGGTCCTGCCATACCTTCTGAAGCAAGCTCTCACCACCAATCATTTGCAAACTGTGCTCTCTCTTCTAGATCGGCCCCAAGGTCCGAGCCGTTTGTGAAGGCCGCGATGTCTTCAAGCACGTGGAAGTGATTGATCGAAGATGGGTCGGCCCTGGGCTGTTTTGGACGACTCGCAGGCAAACCATGGCAGACCCAGTTGGCTTTGAGGGGACTTCCTGTCAAGGCCTTTACCTATACCCCTGACTCAAGAAATCGGATCAGCTCGGGTCGCAAATGACATATGCGCCACTGCACTATCGAGGAGCTCGACTGACGTCGAAGGCACCGTGATTTCCAGGTCGTCAGAGGCTGCCGCCATCACGGTTGAAGCTATACAGAGGACAAGCCACTTTATTTCTGGGTCCTGTAAAACGAGTAAGTATCCTGATGAGCGGCGCTGACGCAAATGACTAGTACATGTTTCATCTTGGAACCATCGGACGGCTGCGGCTTCTCGTGCATGCGCGTGGATATGGAAAGACGAGCTTTCTACATCAATTTAGCAGCATGTCCTATGGAGCCAGCACTGTGCCCCGAGGCATACCGGCATACATATGTTCAAAGCCAGCTGCATAGCCGACGCACATTCTAGGAACCGATTTGCAAGCCCCTTTTCGTTCTGCCAGCTGGGCGGCGCATGATTCAGGGCGCCTCCGCAAAATGAGAACTGAGTTACGGGTCAGGAGAAGCAGCGACTGAGGGTCGGAAGGTGTCTGGGGCCACTGACATATTCATAGCTGAGGCTGAGCTTTTTGCAGCTTCGTGCTTTGGGTAACGAATTTGCGGCCCTAAGGGCGATTAGAGTTACGATGATGTATTCCTACACTTCACGACATGATCTGAGGACATTAACCTTCCGTTCCGACTTCCAGGAGTTGTGCTGAAGGCTTGGGCCCAGTGCTCCCGAAACTGGGGTGTTGGGAAGTTGTGCCGATTTTTTCTGCTTTAGGCCCCTCCACCTCCTCGATGAAGAAGAACTCCTGGGTGGATTCGTTGATCCAGCATGGCCGCCTTGGGCTCAGAGGGAAGCATGGCGTCTGACTTAGCGATTCAGCGACTTATCTCGAGCTGTGGCGGACATCAATGACCTGATCCTTGCTGAATTGCCCGACAGTCCACGCCTAATTTACTAAAGCTCGTGGCTCCCGAACGCAATTAAGAAAGATCTGGGGCACTAGCAGCGGCACCTAGATCGTAAAAGCGTGCTGGATGCAGGATCCGCAAGATGCTGCACATGCAGAAGAATGCTTCAAGCAAGAATCACAGTGACAGAGCCAGTCATCACTTTGCCGAGCAGCTCATCCACTTCGCCAGGGCCAACATGAACCCAAGGGGCCTCACGAAGGACGACGGATCCAGGGCTGTGCAGGGGGAAATGCCGGGGGTTCGGGACGTTGTGAGTACAACATTCAATGTATATGGTATGATGCCGCCGCAATGCGAAAGTGCATGAACGTGGCCTTCGGGTCGCTTTCTGGCGATTGAATCCCAAACCAAGCAGGAAATAGTCAATACCGAAGCAGATGAATCAGCAACTCGGTGAATGATATTCCCATGGGCATTCTTGAGAAATGTGGGCACGATCCACTCTGCTCCTTTGCCCATGTTCGTGTTGCTTCCTTTTCCACTTCAATTGAAACTTTACGAACATTCATACAAGGAATTTGAAACTCACAGGCGAGCCTGCAGCCCGCGGCGCTAAAACCCTCAATGCACCCCGGTCACCAGGTCTACCGCAGTCCTGGATCCTGCACTCCCCGTAAGGCCTAAACCCCAAACCCTGCTCCGTACTAAACCCGAAGACAGAGCCCAGTAGCAGGGTTCATCTCGACGAAGCCATCTTCAGAGCCATCTTGTCGCCGGCAGACCCAGGCGTAGATCGAGCCCTCCAGTGGCATCCTCGAAGAGTTAGGCTACTGACGCTCAGAGTATTTCGGGTTACCAGGTGTGGGTTGCTGTTTGGTTTCGTGTCCCCAGTAACCGGTTGTCTGAACTAACGCTGCCAAGGCCACTACTTCTTGGACCAATGGTCTTAGAAGGTCGGGTTTACAGGATTCGGGATAGCAAAACGCGAGGCTTCTTCAGCAGAAAGGATGCCCCGACCCGATCTTCTTGGGGCCCTGACCCACTGTAAGCCCGGACTCACGGGACCTAATCAAAACCCCCCGGCTTCCCTTCCCTTCCCTCCTGAACCATTCGTCGCCCAACGAGGAGAGCACCGCCTCGGAGCTCAGAAATTACAGGAGATCAAGTACTTGAAGGGTGGCTGTTTACCCTAACTCTCTTGAAAAGACGTGTTTCAGTTGCTGTCAGCCTCATGCCAGTCATCGCGGGTATTGAAGCCTAAGCGTGAGGCCGCGAGGCCCAACACACCAACACCACCCTGAATCCCAAACCCTGCCCTGCCTGTCCTGAAACTTATTATTAGGGACTAAAAAAACTTTATGAACTAATAATAAACGATGGTTGCGGGACGAATCGGCAATACATCTATATATAGAAGCGAACAAGCGAAGGAAGAAGGGCACCGGATCTGCAGTGTGCACCGGTCGAAGGCAAGGCTACAAGCAAGAACTAAGTCCATGTTTCGCATACAGTTACAGATATGCCGTTATGGTCAAAAGCATCTCACAACACTATTGTAACATAGGGTGGAAAGACCTCGTGCTGAACAACTCTGTTAAGATTTTGTCGGGAAGCCGGGAAATTTCCGTCCGTGGGCATCAGTGCCTAAGAAAGCATATGTGCCTGCAAAACAATTTACTCTTTCCCAAGCCAACATCAAGCTTTGCTCTCGGGACGTCCGTGCTTTTGCCGGGATGTCCGCGGACTTGAATAAGTTTATGTGGGTGACCAAAACAACGGCAAAAAAAACAAAAAAACTATATAAAGGAAACAGTTACACCCGCTGTATATGCAACGAGAAGGCCTGTCTGTTACAACCTCTCCTCGTGAATCGAATATGCCACTAATCCGAGTAACTTAAGTTGCGACCTATCCGTTCCCGCGAAACACTAGCGCCTTCTGGCTACCGGTCCCTACTATGGCATACCAATACCAGCAGTTTATGTTCATGTGGCATTCTTGCGCGTGAAGTCATGAACCATAGTCCCGTTTCGAAGTCTTTAAGCCACTTCGCTATGCTGACTCATGCTCTCCTGGGGAGGGCACGGCATCTTGCGGCAACGTGTTCTCCGGCTCTGCTTCGGCGTCCACATCCTCGTCTGCGGAGTCCTCCCATTTTGCGGGTACACAGGGAGGCAACATGACAACGGTCTTCATGCTTTTAAGTTGAAATCAAGCAGCTTGTATTTTCATGAACATGGACAGCCGGCGCTGAAAAGAATCGCGACTTTTCAACATGCGCCACAAGGACTCTCATGAATCTGCTATACTGCTGCTACTCCTGGCATTTCTGATCTTCCAACATTTTACAGACTAGGAGACAGTGCGGCCAGTATAGCCACAAATAATGTGCAAAAACAACGAGACCCGTGAAATACCCGGTATGAAGGAAACGTGACCTTGCTCTCTCGCCGCTCTGTGCACTCCTCCTGGCTCAAGTCGAAGCACATCGGTGGCGTTGCAACTGCAGGAGCAGGGGGCTTGCGTGCATAGCAAGACACGTAAGTTGCCAGAAACTTTAACACAGGGAGGCACACTGAGAGCTGATGCACTCCACAATCCAAC
This sequence comes from Symbiodinium necroappetens, assembly GCA_905231915.1. Classification (NCBI taxonomy): domain Eukaryota; class Dinophyceae; order Suessiales; family Symbiodiniaceae; genus Symbiodinium; species Symbiodinium necroappetens. Next base: position 11,749 of record CAJNJA010070896.1, on the reverse strand, counting down.
AACGGCAACGGCGCGAAAGGAATGCACGCATCTAGCTTGCATGAAGCAGGTGCTCTCACACAAGAGCACGTCGATTGACATGATACCTAGAAGTTCCGCCGCCGTCGTGAGCATGTGGTGTTTGAACCGAAAGATTGAGCCTACAACTTGATTGTTTCGCGACCGCATCATGCCGAGAGGGTGTTGGCTCCACCTGGTCCTTGTACAGCGAACTCTAGACAGGGATCTGAGGCCAAGGCCTGCCATCTTGTTTCGTCGGACACTTCCGACGCCATCATCGCTGCCCACCTGCAAGGCAGTGTTGTACGAGGGTAGGGTTTCGTCGCTCACGCTTCGGGTGCAGATGAGACTTGAAGGTTGCGCATATGTTGAGACTCGGTGGCCAAAATAAATGTCCAGTCGTACTCCAGCGGCATTCCATCTGAACACGTGCTCATCCTTGCTGGTGTGCTGCTTAAGTATCTATGTATGTACTGTGTGTAGGCAAATGAATATGTATGTCAATGTTGCTTGTGTATGTATACACACGTGTACAAGTACTAACATATCTCTCTCTCTATCTATATCTATATATATATATACATACATATAATATATATATATATGTACATATGGTCACCCCCTCCCCCCGATGATCCATGCCAGCCTTCTTGCCGACTTTTCTGCCACTATCTTCCGTCTTTATCTGTTGTCTCCCAAATGAAGAATGCATCGGTCTTTACGGTGGTTTCTCCTCTTCGCTTACGCCTACCACTAGTCATGTTACTTCTCTGCAGCAGGTGAAAACCATCTGAATCCCAAAACGGATTCTGTTTGCCACTCCGCGTTGCGTGCCTGCCTGCCGTTTCCAGCCTCTCTCAACCAAAGAAAACACCAGACAGCTCCTCCTCTTCTGGAAAGATCCGGCTGTTCCGTCCATAACGAAGAAGAGAGCTCTTCTCTCAGAAGGAAATCTTCACTCGTCACAAAACAAAGAACACTACTCCTCTCTTCATCTTCACCAGTGGCCAGAAACCAAAATGCTCGTGCATTTTGCCAATGACTGACTAAACAGGACGTTTCTTTATAATTGTAAGAAATAAGAGAGCACGCTTGTATTTCTTTATGTTGCGAACAATAACTCCTCTATGTCTTGTACGCAATTGAACACCATCTAAAAATCGTCGAACTTTTTAAGTCCACAGCTTGAGTAGAAATGGTTTCGCTTCTATTCATGCTATAATGCCATAAGAGACAATTAAGGGAACTCCTTCGATGAAAAACAAACATTACAAGGGCATTTGTGGCTCATTAACACCAAGGATGCAAAGACCCATTATCCATGCTTCAATAAAGATAAAAAAATTGGTCCTCACAACACATGTGGAAGCGGCCTCCATGCCTCTTTATGTTTGAGGTGCAATGAAGGCAGCTTCATATGCTGAACACGTTGGCTGCTTTCTCTTCATAAGATGCATGAGGATCCTGGTTCAGAACATAATGAAACTCCACTGCACCGTACCACCAGCAAGAAGCAAACAATCTCCTGCCATCCTTTAATACAATTTGAAACAGCTCCAAACTTAGTTGCATGGCCTCATAGCAAATGTGGAAATCCGTCTATATTGCTCATTATACTTCAGGGAAAGCAAAAAAGTGTCTTACATCTTAAGAAAAGGTGACCTTTAACTACAATTGTGATTGCATTGTATGAAAGAGACGTTAGTATCGTCAGTAGCTGAAGCAAGTGAAGGCTCGTGTATGTACTACAAAAGAAACGGCCATTTACCGTGCAATACGACATGATGAAGCTTATCAGCTTATGTGCTGGCTCACAACATGAGGATCATCGGTCTCTCAACATAGAGAAGAAAGCTAGAGCGCCGCGTCCACGCCATGAGAAAGAACAGGCCGGTTCCTGCATTAAGGTTTAGACGCATTAGTTTCTGAGTATGAACCATAAGAAAACATTTGTTCACGGGCGTTTGGCTAAATTATGGGCAAGACCTTTCCTCAATGAAGAAACAAGAACTCGAGAGGTTGTAAGGTCCAACAAAACATTTGTGCTTGCACAATGCTCTCTAAAGCAACACAAACACCAACACGCTTCAATAGTACAAGGTACAGCTGTTCTTCAATTGTTATTCTATAGTGCTTTGCATCCAGGCTTCAGGCGATATGGAAAATTCTGTCAAAAATTCGCCAGATAATAATTTCCCCCTAAGTTTCAAGCGCCTGATTTGCGAAAGCATTGACAGGGATCAAATTTCACCGACATTTCTACACACAGCCTGGCATCTATTAGGATTGCGGGGGCAGATAGTTGCTCAGATTTTGAGAATTGGGGGAAATTTGATTCTTGCCAATGTTGTCGCATTTCAGGCTCCAGGCATTTTGTCGCAACCTGCAGGTATCCCCACCACCATGATCCTTTCCTGTCAAAGGAAGCGGGTACGGGTATGGATCATGTGGGGGCAGGGGCGTGTGTGTGTGTGTGTATCTATTATCTATCTATCTATCTATCTATACCGATTGCCGTATGGCCGACCTTGTGACAGAACATCGACAGCCAAATTGATGCATCTCTTCGTGACTATAGGTGCTTGCAAAAATGCAACCATTAGACAAACAGATCATGCTGCTGGGAATCATTCCGTTGATAGAGCAGCGGTGCCACTAGCACCAGCAGAGTAGAAGCAGACCGCTGCAACCTGATAGAATGCTCTGCTGCTATGTCGCAATTCTGTATTCCAGCACTCAGACCCTGACTCTGTCCTTCTCCCCTATACTTCCGTACTTTCAATTCTTCCATCCCTCTGTCTCCCTGTCGCTCTCTCGTTCTCTCACTTGCTCGCTCTCTCCTCTTTCTCTCTCTCTGGCTTTCTCTCCCTCCTCTCATCTGTGAGTTTCAATTTTCAATCACTGCTTCGATCGGTGGTGCACATCATTGACTGATCGATGAAGTACCAATGATTAAACAACAACCCGGCGAAAATCCGGCATAGCCGAGTAAACTAAGGTAAACCTGGATTGAGCTACCCGGGACACCTTTTACAAACCCAAACACCCCAAAACATCCCAAAGCCTTTTGCATCCGGTCTGCAGCGACTCTACCACATCCCAAAGCCTAAACTCCAAAACCCTCTACGCCATAAGCACTACATCCACAAAGCACTGTAGGTAGCCTTTGAAACCCGCAGCCTCGAAGGGATCCGATGGAAGCTCCGGCGGACCCGGGCTGGGGGTTCGCTCGCGAAGGCGGTCTTTGCGCAGCCATTCTGTTCAGGGGCGCGCGCCACTTGTCTTGAGATCTCGTGGAGTTCGAGAGCTATATAGGTCTCGGCTTCTACTTCCTAAGCTTTGCGCTTGTCTTTGCAATGCTTAGCATGTTTCGGATTGACAGGTTCGGGTCAGGTTTACAGCAGGGAGATGCTCAGAAGATCTGCTTGTCACGCTGTTTGGCTTCGTGCTTATCGGGTGAGTGCACAGTCTGGACAAGACATGCACTCTCGAATACCTGAATTCATCAGCTATGCTCGAACAAGATCTGGACATGCTTCTTCCCAACCTCTTTGATACTTGCACATAAAGGCAATGCTTCTCTGCTTGTGGGACTCATCCAGTCTCCGCGTCAACCCATAGATAACACAGCCGTCCGATCGGTGCAGTGTACGAGTAACAGGATGAATGGGGCAGCCATCACGTACTGCACAGATAGGGCGACTCGAACTAAACAAGTAGCTCCCGAGCACAAAAAGCCGAGATGCCGGGACGCTGTCCATGACGGAGCCACCCATTCCAAACAATCGCCCTTCTCTTCCCGGCAACTGACACGAAAGCAGTCGTCCATCCTCACTCTCCTCCCCTGACTCCTAAACCCAACGGAGCCCTCGACCTGAAACCCAAAGCGGCCTGGTTCAACTCCGGGGCGCTTGTGAAAGGCGCGGATGAAAAGGCGCCGCCCTCTCTTACAGAACTCGTCAGGCTCTGCACAGCTTGGGGCTAACGTTGAAACAGCAGAAGCCAACACAAAAGGATTTGTAGCAACATGTACAGTAGTGACCATGCAACCATACTCGTGTTGACACCCCAAAAAAGGCTAACAGGGACATGATGCCGACCTTTCCGAGCGCCAAAGTAGCAGTCTTGATACTGCACTCGCCGCAGGTGTAGCCTACTTTAGGTCAGTTGCACGCTTGTGTTAGGCATGCAAAATGTAAGGAATATTGGAGTCCCTGGGGTCACCGGAGCCCGTGGGTCTGATGGCCCTGAAAATCTGAGGAAGATCGGTATATAAACTGTGCATGAGGATGCATGTAAACAACACGCTCAAGACCGACGGCATATGCGTGCACAGGCTGTCTGGGCAGGGAACAGTACAGCCTTATGTATGACACCCTGTGAGACAGCAAAAACAAATCATGGAGCCCCACCCGGCTGCGTCCTCTTTCTGTTATCTGGAACCGCGGCTTGTCCTTGGAGAAAGACTCCTGGCTACGGGCACAGGCAGGAGCAAGCAAACGCCGTGATGGCACCCAGCCGAAAGCAGCTACGTCGCTACGTTCCACAACTGACGCTCCATCATGGTAAAGCATGGTGATCAAAGAAAGGGCAAATGACGGGGGTCCTGGACAACTTCTTTCACGTCCAAGGCGGTCCAGCGCTGGAACTCATCCAACTTCAGGACCTACTGCATACTTGCTTTCGCGACTTGGTAACGCATTGCTACAACAATGGCTTACACTTCAGTGCCCAGTGGCCTGCGTGAGATCAATGTACCCGTCCTGGTCCATGTCCTTAGTTTTGGAGCGAGGGCAGAATTCAATTTGCTGATCCATGTGCCATACTTGCCTGGGTTTGGGTTGCTTCTGCAAGCCAAGATGCGATTCCCATTTTTCTGAAAAAACCATCCTTGTATCTCAGCCTGCAGCGCAACTGGTCGTTCAGTCACTGATGCGAAACCAGGTTTACCCTCATGGAAATGTGGCAGAGGCTTTCTCCTGCAGGTCAATGATTGCAGCAGAATCAGCAAAAGGATACGTGAACATGCGCACATGCTCGGTGATCCTGCCGAGGGCATGCTACGAGGCACTCGCCGGCACAATCTCCAAAGAAGAGTCTGAGCAAAACTAAATCTTCCCTGGCTCCAAACAGAACATAGCCGAATGCTCGTCTTGCTGCTGAGGGGAGGGGTTCGAAGATCTGGGCACCCCTTTCCACGACCAGGCCTCGTTGCTAGCAGCCGGGACAGCGGAAGTAGGTGTTGGCGCAAGTTTCCTGCGGTTTGGGTTTGACGGATCTGTGCACAGGTCTAGGGTGTTCCCGGGAACGGTGTTACGGAGGGTTTCCAGGTACCGGCTTACCTGACTGTCGGCCTCTGGAAAAGAATTTTCAGACTTCCTCAAAATCTTTGCCGGGCCGAGGCTTTGTCCCGAAGCCATGCATGGAGTTCAGCCGACCATGGGACGAGAGCAAGGCCTGAGTATTTTGTCACGTGACTGTTTCATCTTTCGGGCTGCTTTGTGCCCAGGTTGGTTGCGAACTCGACAGTGCTGCGATGGAATACGAAACCGGATGCCTTTGATTGCGGGGTACAGGTAAACACTTCGTGATTCAAAAAAGCTGTGGTAGGAACTGTCACGGAGCGATCCAGCCAGGAATCCAGCCAGGACTTGATGACTTAATGGTTCTCGAAACCTGCGTCACACGCTTCGTCCCACGATCATGCTGGAATAAGCTTTACCGCTCCATCGCTCGCATTGCGAGCCCCCGCTATCATCTGATCGTCGTTGCTGTCGACTGGTGCCATGGTTTGTGATTACTGCGGTCACGAGTCTGGGGTGGGCACTGAACTATTCGGTGTTTGATCTTGCACCACGATTGGTCGCATGGCCGCAGAACAACGCCCTGACATCAACAATTATCAAGCTCTCCTCCGAGAGCCACGATGCACAGACCCACTCATCTTAGGGCTTCGCGGCTTCAGGGCTTAGGGACCTCTGGAGCTTACATGGCTCAAGCGATATCCCCGAACTGCCTAGAGAGACATCACCACATGAGGGGGAATGATACTCACAGCTAGCCGTGATGGTACGAAATAACAGCGCAATGTGCTGTCGCCCTCGCCCTCCTCGTGGTCATTGCCATCAGCTATCACCTTCGGATCTTAATTCATTCCATTCCGGCCATGAAGACACTCGTCAAGGTGATAGCCGGTCCTCTGTCTTCAGGGTCAACCCTCGAGACGCAGTAGTCCAAGAACTCGTCCCTGACTTTGCCTTTGCCTTTGCCCTTGTACATGGCGCACAGAGAACTGATCTTCAATGGAGTGCGGGAATGCTCCTATGCTGACCGTCTTGAAAGCTGAAACATGGTACCCACTGTTTGCAAACAGTTAGGAATCTATACACAGGACCTTCGGCCCAAAGCTTGGGTTTAAAACCACTGTATTCTCAAGCTTCGCTCCTGCTTGATGCTGCTGGGGTGTGAGACCCATGCATGGGAAGAAGTGAGAAGCTTGGGCCAACAGCAGCTCTTCCAGGAGCCCAAGATGTTGCAGGCAGTCGACTCGGTTCAATTACGCTCTCACAGCTCGGGCATGCCAGGAGAGGTCTAGGGTTCAATTACGTTCATACATGTTTTCCCCCTCGCATGGCCGTACATACATGTTTTCCCTACATACATCAGGGTTCAGGGTTGCGCAGTATCGCTGTGCAACTGCGAAGGTGATGATGCCACAATCGAGTCGAAGAGGGCTTCTGCAACATGCAATTCCGGGCAGCCGGGGCCAACAAGACACCACAGACAACAGATTCTAAGGCTCGGAAACAAAGAGATTGAGCCTGAAGTCACACTTTTCCGCGGGAGCCCAACAATTTGAACTTGCAAAGCCTTGCAAAGCCCCGGCAGCCTCCCAGCCTAAGCCTGCGCTCATACCCAAACTCTGTATATGACCCTCGGAACATTCCCAACCCTCTAATTCGACTGAGAAGTCGAGGTTCCAGGCTTGTGCATGATTATGTATAGATCTTGGTTGAAGAGACTGTCGCTGGGTTTAGGTGGAAGTGAAGTGCGAGCGCCCGGCACCACCCAGAAAAAAGCCACGGGGTGGTGCAGTAGACCTGAGTCAGCTTTCAATCAGATCTCATACAGCTTGCTGCAGATTGAGTTATTGCCAGAATAGTCATAACCGTCTGATGGTTGAGTTGCCATGAGGAAGTTGCCTGATGGGCTGAGAACCGCTGAGAAACAATACATAGTTGAAAATCGAGAGCGCTGGGATATGTGCTTCTTGCGTACTTGAGGTGTGCTGCGCAGTACAATCTGGATGCGCAAGTAAACATCAGGCGGGAATGCAGCATCCACCAAGGCACGTCGGAGCTGAGTGCGAGATGTTTCGACAAGAAATCCTGCATGCTGAGATCCGAAACCAAACGTCCACAGCTGGCCTCGGCACCTGTGCGGTCAACATCTCTGAGATGAATCGATCTGTACACAGCGAGCTCGAGCACTGGGCAATGTCAATGTATGGGAACCCAGACACACAACATTCTTGTTCACCAGTGCTTTCTGCACCTGCCATGAGATCTTTGCTGAGCTACCTACATGTGCCACTAATGCCCAAACTTAGATTTGAGTGTGCTGAAGCCATCAGCTCTGACAACACCACATCGGGACTGAACAAAAGCTTGCCTACTGGCAACCGTCCCCTGGCGACCCCACCGTAGCTCTCTTTGCGCTGGCACGTCGTCCTTCCCCAGACCTCAAAAGTCGATCAGTAGTGTTTCAGGTGGGAAACACGCGAGAAAGCCATCTGTCACTTGTTGCCTCGGAAGGGCTTGCAAACTCATGACGCTGAAGAAGGGCAGGGGCTCTGTCTTATGCCACTCCTTTTAGCTTGTTACTTTGATATCACGCGGACTCGTACCGAACAAACTAGTGTCTGTGGTGCCGCTCTCCGATTGTGTTCGCCCTCAGGAACCCTTCCAGCTCCAGTCGCTGTATTCAGCTCCGATAAGGAAATCAGTCGAAATCCAGCTCGTTCCATCATCACCCAATAGTACCCTAGACACCCATAGTAGAAGCATCTAGCAACACTTTTGTCCAAGCCCACCGTCGGGAGCGGACAAGGGGCAGCCGGACCAAGCATAAGAACCCTAGCTGCAACTAAACCCCAAAAGCCTCACAAACCAAGCTATCCGAAAGCATCCCGCTTCAATCCTTGGAGAATTTGACTTGTCAGGAGGGCGTTTAGAGTGCGGGGTAGAAGTGAAGGCTTCAGAGCATAGAGGGTCACGGCTATTTTCGCCGCCGGCCCAGCTGACAGGGTATGGGGATCAAGGCCAAGGGTACAGTGTCGTTCTCTACGAGCTATCAGTCTCATACTGCGGGCGAAGGAAAGGGAACCCAAGTTTGAGAACTGCCTACAATGGAAGTTTTGGAATCGACGCAACATCACGCAGTCCCTTGTAGGTATGAAGCAGGCATGGTCTTCCATACAACCGATTTTTTCGATCGTTCATGAAGTTATAGTGCAGTTCGAGCACTTCTAGCAGCCGCCGATATGATTATGCAACACCTCATGAAGCTTTAGTCTAATTCCGATAGACTTACCGGAAAGCCGCAAGCCCTGCAAAATAGTAGGCTGGGCGCCACAAGACCCAAAGCCCTGCAGATAAAAACAGAAACGAACAAACATAAGCATGAACACCCTGAGACCTTAAAACTTAAAACCGTCAAAGTGTAAGCCGGCCCGGGTCTTAGCCCAAGGCTTCGCAAGGCGCGCCAGGTCTGTACCCAACTTGAGCTCGAACTCCAGCTTCCGGTCCCGGGCCTCCGATACATCTTTGTGTGTGTTGTACGGAGTAAAAAGATAACAGGGATATCGAGGTGGGGACAGGAAGAAGGAGCCAGGGAAGATACAGTTGATGTGGGTCGGAGGCGTCAACATAAATATTTGGGTGTGATGATGGCTCGCAGCAGTTCGAGTGTTTGCTTGGAGTCGGGGTGCTTGCATCTTGCAACAAGCGGCTTTCTTGAAGCGAATTCTCCGGGGATCAGGGTTGCAGTGAGTTTACTGCCGAAGGGTCCGGAGCAGGGCGAGTGGGACGCAAACTGGGACCTTTCCAGTCTTGCTTTTTCCAAGGCCACAGCCAGCACACCACGATCCCGAACCCGAAACCACGGTCTGTAACCAGAATGTGGCTTCATGAGATCATCTATCAGCGGCCTGTTCGCAGGAGTTCTGGACTTGATGCTTGCATTGTGATAGAAATCTTTCAATGGATGTCTGAACCCGTCAGTTCCAACTCAAGCACACTAGAACAGCCTGGTCCTGCCTGCCCCCGATGTGCTGTCTCCCGGATTTTTCCAGGACAAGGTAGAACTTTGCCACCGCCGGAGTCTAAAGTCTCCGGGCTGAGCTGGCACCGGAGCGGCGCAGCTTTGTCCGACACCCTGTCTTGAATGCTGTACACATCATCCCGTGTCTTCGGAGCTTGCCGAAGACTCACTCTCCGAGGACTCGCTAGCTTTGTGGATATCGCCTTGGCTGCTGGCCATCGGTTTCTCTTACGCACCTTCCCGATGTGGGCGCTGGCACGTGCGCTAAAATGAGGCTGCAGAAATGCACAAACAAAAACAACACACACACACACACACACGCACGCACACGCACGCTGGACACATCCCGTGCTGCTTCTCGGAAGAGGCGGACATGCGGCAACCAGAAAAAACTGTCCAGTGCATGTGCTCCCCATGCATGAATTGGCGATGGGGAGATGGGAGGTTCCTAAACAAGCAACTCTGCACAAAAAGATAAACACCAAATAAAAGAAGCCGCAATCATTTCTGCAAGCCCCAGCCTTGGACTCTGTCGGACCCAGCATGCAGTGGACACAATCTAACCCATGCTGTACGTCTATAGTAAAGAAAATTAAATTATCATGAAGCCACAAGCTACGTCGTCACGATCACCCGGAATGGCAACTGCATGCGTGGCCATCACCACACAGCCGCCCCTGCAATTGCCCACAGCCAGCACCCTCCAAGATGTTTCTAATCATCCCACCAAGCCTCGCTTGCTGTTCCGGCGATAACACGGTGGTCCCACGACAGCACCTGTGCGGGAAAGAGGTCCTTGAATTGCTGCTGAACCTGCAACAACTCGGGCTTGCTATCTTATCACAAGTGGCAATCACTTCTGCTGCAGACTTCCCCGGTCGGTGGATGTCTGCTTCAACGCCACGATAGCCCTTTTCAAGCGAAGGAATGCTCAACTGCCCCATGCCCATTGCAGGTATTGTACACAAAGCTGAGGCGCAAGTAAAAGATACCACTGCTGTGAGGGGGCGCAGGAAAGCCACGATCAGCCTGCCGGTAGGTGAAGTGATCTGGCTTTGTTCCTATGATGTGATACATAGTACAAACGCTCCAAAGAACGCAAACGAAATACGTAGTTTCCCCGAGCTCTGTTGATACTTTTGTTTAACTAGAAGTCAGCGGCTCCAAAGTCAGCCTTCTCTGGGCATGCAGATCACATGCAGGAAGTATCTGGCATCTTCGAAGGTAGAATAGGTCATGAGGAAGACAAAGCGCCTAAATGACAAGGTTGCCCTGCTCATCTCACCATTTAAAACTCCTATACCTTCTTCGAAAAACAGAAACCCTACTTTCTCAGACCAGAATACAATCAGAATGCAGAACATGCTAATCAACTCATAGTGTAGGAATCCATTGGTGTGCAAAGTGTAGGGCTTGGGCCAAACACACGCACTAGATTCGTTCTACGAACAAGCCCCGGAAGCTGTGAGCCAGCAAGAAGCTTCTTCAAACCTCGAGCCACCGAAGAGCTCTGCAACGGTCAGAACACCTCTAAGAGCCCCCCCAATCCTGCTTTGCAGCGACATGAGATCCTAGACAAACCGTAAAACAGTCCGTAAAGCTCCCAAACAAAAAACATACCAAGCCCAGCCACCATCGATCCCAGGAGTCGCAGCGGTTGGGAAAAGGGTCAAGAGCTCCTCAGCCACGAGCAGCCCGGAAACTTTCAGGTTTATGAAGGCCGAGCAGCCTAGCAAGGACGAGCCCGCATTGCGGAGTTATAGTTCGGAGAGAGCAAATGCGTTTGAAGAATTGTGCGAACGAAGGGTTTGCAGGGTTTAGGGGCTCGTGAGGCTGTGGAGGAGTCTCTTGCGCGAAGCTCTTGGCTGCCGAAGGCTCGCAATGGGAGCGCAAAAGGACATTGCCATGGGCGGGCCTGCCCTTGTGACCATCTACAGAACTGGCTTCTCTAGGCAAAAACCAAGGGAAGGCTCCAAAGAGCGATGATATCCAAGAAATAACTGAACTGGAAAAACGTCTGGTCCTCCGCCGCAGGCATCCACAACCATGAGCCTGATTTGGATCTCGAGCAACCTGCGGAATCTTTGGTTTGGACGAGTTGAAGTCCCAGTTCGACGCCCAAGTGGGCTGAGGGTGGCCACAAGTAGCGGTAGCGGCTGGAGAGAGCAAACCTTCAACAGTCCGAGGTTTGTGGCTGAAGATTTTGGGGTTTTGCCACCCAGAGTCTTCCCTGCAAAGTACATCTGATGCACCTAACCCCCATCATTTCGTCATAAGATCCTCTCAGACATTTTGCCGGTATGCCAGGAAAAGCCAGGCTTTGGCATGGTGCTTAGTATAAGACGCTAAATTACATCGTCTCGCCATGGGCACCCAAATCCGACATTACAGAATCGTCTTGGCTACAGCGGAAGTATTGGTTAAGAAT